>JAREIK010003431.1:2357673-2568347 GCA_029783825.1 Sapria himalayana | reverse complement strand
AGTAGAATAAGAAAAATAGGAGAAATAAGAAGAATAAGCATAATATTAAAAATAAAAAAAAAATATGAAGAATAAGAATAATAAGAAGAATACGAATGATAAAAAGAATATGAACTACACGAAGAATTAGAAGAATAAGAATGATAAGAAGAATAAGAAAAATAAGAGGAATAAGAAAAATAAGAAGAATAAAAATAATAATTAAGAAGAATAAGATTAATAAGAAACATAATAAAAATAAGAATAATAAGAACAAATTGATGAATATAAAGAATAAAAAGAATTAGAAGAATATGTATAATTAGAATAATTAGAAGAATAAGAAGATTAAGAAGAATAATAAGAATAAGAAGTTTAAAAAATAATAAGAATAGTAAGAAGGATAAAAAGTATAAGAAGCATAAGAAGACTAAAAAAATGCGATGAATAATAAGAATAAGTTGATTTGGAAAAATAAGAAGAATAAAAAAATAAGAATAATACGAAAAATAAGAAGGATAAGAATGATAATAAGGCAAAGTAGGATAATAAGGAAAAGAATGATACGAAGAATAATAAGGATAATCAGAATATGAAGATTAAAAAGATTAAGAAGAATAAGAAGAATAAGAAGAATAAAAGAATACGAAGAATAAAACGAATAACAAAAATAAAAAGAATAGAAGAAAGAAGAATACGAAGAAGAAGAATAAGAAAAATAAAAAGAATAAGAAGAATATGATCAATAATAATAAGAAGAATGAGAAAAATTGAAAGAAATTGTAGAATATGATCAAACAAAGTAAAGGAAAAGAACAATAACAAGAATAAGAAGATTAAGAAAGATAAGGAGAATATAAAGAATAAGAAGAATAAGAAAAATAAAAAGAACAAGAAGAATAAGATGAACACGAAGAAAAACAAAAATTGCAAAATAAGAAGAATAAGAAGACTGTGAATAATACAAAGAATATTAAGAATAAGAAAAATAAAATGAATAAGAATGATAAAAAGTATTAGAAGAATACAAAATAAGAATAATTTGAAGATAATGATGAATAAGAAGAATAAAAAGAATAATAATAATAATATGAAAAATAAGAAGAAAACGAAGAACAAGAAGAATAAGAAGAAAAAGAAAAAAAATTAGAAAAATAAGAATAAGAAAAATAAGAAGAATAAGAAGAATAAGAATATTAAAAAGAATAAGATGAATAAGAAGAATAAGAATATTAAAAAGAATAAGAAGAATAAAAAGAATAAGAAAAATAAGGAGAATAGAAGAATATGAAGAATAAAAAGAATAAGAAGAATAAAACGAATAAAAAGAATAAGAAGAATAAGAAGAATAAGACGAATAAGAAGAATAAGAAGAATAAGAAGAATTATTAGAATAAGTAGAATAATAAAAATAAAAAAGAAGAATAAGAAGAATAAGAAGAATAAGAAGAATAAGAAGAATAAGAAGAATATGAAGAATAAAAAGAATTAGAAGAATTAAAAGAATAAGAGGAATAAGAAAAATAAAAAAGAAGAATAAGAAGAATAAAAAAATAAGAAGAATAAAAAGAATAAGAAGAATAAGAAGAATAAGAAGAATAAAAAGAATAAGAAGAATAAAAAGTATAAGAAGAATAAGAAGATTAAAAAGAATAAGAAGAATAAAAAGTATAAGAAAGATAAAAAGAATAAGAAGAATATGAAATATAAGAAGAAGAAGAATAATAATAATATTATTATAATAATAAGATGAATAAAAAGAATAAGAAGAAATAGAAGTATAACAACAATAAAAAGAGTAAAAACAATAAAAAGAATAAAAAGTATAATAAGAATAAGAAGAATAAGAATAATAAGAAGGAATTAGAAGAATAAAAAGAATAAAAAGACTATGATCAAAAAAAGAATCAGAATAACAAGAATAAAAAGAATAAGAATAATTAAAAGAAAAAGAATAAAAAGAATAAGAAAAATAAGAAAAATAAGAAAAATAAGAAAAATAAGAAAAATAAGAAAAATAAGAAAAATAAGAAAAATAAGAAAAATAAGAAAAATAAAAAAATAGGAAGTATAAGATGAATTAGAAGAAAAATATGAAAAAGAAGAATAATAAGAATAAGAAGAATAAGAAAAATAAGAATAATTAGAATAATAAGAAGAATATTATAAATAAGAAGAATAAAAATAATAAGAAGAATGATAGGATTAAGAAGAATAAGAAGAATAAGAAGAAAAAGAAGAATAATAAGAACAATAAGAATATGATGAATAAGAAGAATAAGTAGAATAAAAATAATAAGAAGAATGATAAGAATAAGAAGAAACAAAAAAAATAAGAAGAATAAGAAGAAAAAGAAGAATAAGAAGAATAATAAGAATAGGATGAATAAGAAGAAGAATAAGAATTAGAAGAAGAAGTATAAGACATTAAACAGAATAAACAACATAAGAAGAATAAGAAGAATAAAAAGTATAATAAGAATAAGCATAATAAGAATAATAAGATGTAATTAGAAGAATAAAAAGATTAACAAGAATATCATCAATAAAAAATTTAAAAAAAGAATTAGAAGAAGAAGAATAATAAGAAGAATAATAAGAATAATAAGAATAATAAGAATAAGAAGATTAAGAAAACTAAAAGAAGGAGAAGAATAATTGAAAGAATAAGCAAAATAAGATGAATATGAAGAATAAAAAGAATAAGTAGATTAAGAAGAATGAGAAGAATGAGAAGTATAAAAAGAATAAGAAGAATAAAAAGTATAAAAATAATAAGAAGTATTAGAAGAATACGGAGAAAAAGAAGAATAAGAAGAATATGAAGAATAAGAAGAATATGAAGAATAAGAAGAATATGAACAATATGAAGAATAAGAAGAACACAAAGAATAAGAAGAATAAGAATAAAATTAAGAATAATAAGAATAAGAAAAAAAAGAAAAATATGAAATATAATAATAATAATATAATGATTAAGAAGAATAAAAAGAATAAGAATAATAAGGAGAATAACTAGAATAAGAAGTGTTGGAAGGATAATAAAAATAAGAAGCATTATAAGATTAAGAAGAATACAAATAATAAGAACAATAAGTTGATTAGGAAAAATAAGAAGACTAATACGTATAAGAAGAATAAGAAGAATAAGAAGAATACGAACAATAAGAAGGATTAGAAGGATAAAAAGTATAAGAAGGATAAAAAGGAAAAAGGATAAGAAAGATTTGAAGGAAAAGAATGAAAAAAAAGGAATAAAAGTATAAGAAGGATAAGAAGAATAATAAGATTAAAAAGAATAAGATGCATATAAAGAATAAGAAGAATATGAAGAATAAAAAAATAAGAAAAATAAGAATAATAGAAAATATGAAGAATAAGAAGAATAAAAAGAATAAAAAGAATAAAAAGAATAAGAATAATAAAAATAATAAGAATAATAAGAATAATAAGAATAATAAGAAAACCAAAAAGAATAAGTAGAATAATAAAAATATAAAGAATAAGAAGAATTAGAATAATGAGAAGAATAAAAAGAATAAGAAGAATAAAAATAATAAAAGTATAATCAACAATCAACTCATCTGCTTTTGCTGTATTCCTTACATGATTTTAGATGCCCAAGCTCAAATCCTTTTAGTCCTTCATTCATGCATTTTGAGATCAAATTCACTACAATGCTATGCTCGACATTGGAGGAGTCAATAGATCTCGTGTTTTCTTAGACATCATGGGATAGTTGGACTTATATGATTTCCACCACTGTACACTTCATTATTCACATCTTCTTCTAGCATAATGGAGACTATATCTTCAATTTCTTCTGATAGATTCTCATCCTCAATTATTTTTATATTAGCCACTAAAGCTTCCAATATAATACTTTCATCATATTTTTTGACTTCCTCAATTTTATTTGTATCAAATACAGAAACTTTTGATGTATAACTTTCTTTGATCAAAACCAAGTTAGTGAATTTACCTCTCTCCCTCTATTATCTCTCTTTCTCTTCTATAGTGGCATTTGATCTTTGCAAATCATTTAACACTTGAGTAAGCATATCTTCAATTGAAGATTTGAAAAATTGATGAGTATTATAAAATTTACTCTACTCATTGCTTCTAAATCTACACAATCTATAACATGTTAAAGGCTGATAATGGTGTTCATTTATGTTTCCATATGGTGCATAATAAAAGTAACTATTTGGTGAATGATAAGTCTCATCGTATTAATATTTTGATATATTCTCATGCATTCTTGTCTTATTTCTTCCCAAATGATAGTTATCTATATCATTCTTCTTTTCGACTACTTAAAAAATTGGTTATGATTTTCCTCAAAGGATTGTTTATGTATAATCTTTTGATTTATTGTTATCTAAATTGATTATGATCTTTCCAAATTATATATAATATTTTGAGAAATTTATCAAACTTAGTCTTGTTATCTAGATTACTAAAAAAGAATTATCTTTTCTCAATGATAATTATTCAACTCATGTTGGCTAACCAAACTAATTAATCCCAATATTAGTGTCAAAAACTTATTGTGACTTTGTTATGTTTCCAATTTTTTTGGTTAAATATTATTCCAAAAGGTCATTGGTGAGAGTATCCCACCAACAAAGATCCATAAAAATATATGTAGTATAAATAATAATGAGGAATTTTCCTATAAATATCAATCTCATAGAGATTGTATCAATAATTCAGTTGACTAATACTGAGAGAAAAAAATTATAGTAAAGAATATATTTATGGATATCGGTATGAATCTTAGATCTAAGGATTTCTCTTTTAAATTTATGTGATATGTTTGGTTTTCAATTTACCAAATATTCTAGTGCATTTTGGTGGTTGAGACTGATGTATACATGTGAAAATAGTGTAATTATGTGTTGATTTCAAAATATTTGGTACTTTGAAGAACTTTGATAAATAGTTGTAAAATAAATAAGTTTTGGAGGTGTTTAGCAGTGAATGTAAATATATAAGTCTTGTTTTTGTGGCATCTGTCCAAAACTCTATCTAAATAGCCACTAGCAAAAATCTTTTATGCTACAATCTCACCCTCTCATTAGTATAATCTTTCTCTATGTGATGATATATTCTCAATTACTATAATATTATAATGAATTCACAACTATACCTTTGCTTATAAAATTTTAATGGTTATAATATTAATTCTCTATCACAATAGTTAAGTACCCACTAGTACTAAATGTCACAACTAATTTCATATAATTTCGACTATATCTTTATATGGCTTAGTAGTCTCAAGTTAATGTCATTACTTTTTTATAAAGCCAAAACTTTTGACCTACAAAAAATTTAAAAATCACAAGTACCCAATCAAAAGGCTCATTAATAATTTAGAGCCTTGAATTTTGAGTCAGATAATATTACATAGGACATTAGCCTTGTTCATCCATTTCCAAGGTCATGACTCTTGTACTCAAAGAAAGACATAGACATGACTTATACATGCAAGCTAAGTGCGAGTGTCACAACTAGTTCCTAGTGCTAAGACCACATACATATCAAGAAAGATTAATGGCCAATGTTGTGGCATCCACACAATGCCGTGACTATATAATAATGTTAAAATTCATTTTCAATCCATGTTCACTTCATAGTTCCACAACCACCTATGGACTAAAAATGATGAAGGCATTAAATTGCAACCATTTCATTACACCATGACTCTGTGTTACAGAGAGATATAGCTAGTAATGATTGTTGCAAGTATCATGACCTTGTATTATTGAAAGATAAAGATGTTGAATAGAGTGAACTCTATTTTCTAGAGTTGTGACCTCAAGCTATAGAGATGAAGGCTAGAGTTGAAACTTTCATTTGAAAGTCACATCTTTCTACTTAGAGTAATACAAAGTTGCTAGAGTACAAAAGTGGAGGTTAGAAAATAAAAAAAAAGAGCATCCGCTTCTTCTTCTTTTACCTCCAGATACAAGCAAGAGTCATGGAGGCTATAGATAGTACAAGTAAATTTCATACTTCCTAGGTGTTCAACAAGTAAGCAAGAGATGTCTTAATTATGACAATCCTAAAAGTTGAGGGGATGGCTTTTACACCCCCTCTCCTCCAAGGATATATCTAAGAATTTATATGAAATTAACATGATCTATTGTTTGTATTATTTGGATCATGTGATGTAACTGGTTTGGATGATTGATACACTTATTGTTTAATTATATTTTATCATGGTGACTAAACATAACTTGAATTAGAATTTAGACTAATAGTAAGTTTGTGTAAAGTTATCATGGTGAATGGTGACAGGTAAGTCATTAGACTAACTTGTGCATATGATAGAAAAATAGTGATAAACCTTCTAATTTTAATATATGAAATGAACTTAAATATTGAACCCCAAAGTTTGCGTATTGTAATAATTGTGAGTATGATTCTTACGAAGCTAAAAATATGAATACTTGTATAGATCAATCCATTGTATAGGCCTTAGAAAGACTTGTTCTCAATTTAGATTGATATTATATAAGATAATCTCCCAAGGGATTCATCTTTAGTGTGGGAGCTATATTATTACTAAGAAGAATAATAATAGGCAATTCTCAAGACATACGCAAGTATAGACAATTCTTAATTTCAATAGTGCCTAGAAATGATATAAATATTGCTCACTTCATATTAGTACAACTTTTTTTAATACTAATATTAACTATTTTTACAAGGATTCTCTATTTAATAAGCTAGGTAGTGCATGAGTTTAAAAGAAATATTTGATTCTATTATATTTCCTTACTCCACTATGGCCTCACTTGAGTTTATAGTTAGGTGAGAGAGTTACCAATTAGTAATATCTAAATATATTGGTTCAAACTATGAAGATATTTTCTATGCATTAATGATATGCATCAAAAAATATACAAGTGGTTGATTCTAGATAAAGTGAGGTAACCAATGAAAGGAAGCCTCATTGAAGTCAAGTTGATAATAGCTTAAGAGTTTACATTAGTTCAACTTAGAAAGAGCTAGAAACTTGTAAACTTGAATACTAAGGACTTATAGTCAATATTAGAAGGAGGCATATATAAAATGTTCAGTGTGAAAGAGTTTCTTGAGAAGTAAGATGATTGTGTAGCTAGTTCTTCTAATCTAAATTTTTACAACTCTCTTCGAATGAAAAAGATGAGTTGTACTCAAAATATTATTTCATAGGTATTATTGTACTTTATTCTTCTCATTTCTTTTAGTTTTTTAACTACTATTCTTGATGGTACTAGGATATCCAAACCTACTCCGACTATATTGTCTCATTCAAGATGGTACTAGGCCATGATAGAAGACATATATGATATCCACTATAATGAGACTTGCAAACTAGTTCCTTAACCTTCAAAAAAGTCTATTAATGGTTGTAGGTATATGTTCATAATGAAGACTCGTCCAAATGAGAAGATAAATTATCCTAATATGAGATTTAATATGAACTTGTTCTCTTATATAATTAGTATGGATTATTATGATATTTTCTCTCTTGTGGTAAAAATAGCCCCTCTATGAATTCTAATAATATAATTTTAGCTTCTCACATTTGGATGATAAATTAGTTAGATATTAAAAAAAATATTTTGTCATGGTAACCTTAAGGTGGAGGGGTATATGGAGCAACCACCCCATTTTCTAATAGTATAGTCGAATTCAATTTTTAGATTATTGAAAATAATATATGACCTGAAGCAATCTCCATAGGTTTGGTTTGAAAGGGTTTCATTAAAAATCACTGTAGGTTTGATTTGAAAGGTTTTCACTAGCAATCACTTATTTGGATTACACATATTTGTTGCATATTATTCCTTATTTTTCCTAAAGAAGCTCAGATGGTAAGATGATCATGCTTATTGTATATGTTGATCATATTCTTATTATTGGAGATGATGAGTTGAGAATTATGTTGCCTACTTAATAAGAGGAATTAGACTGTCATAGAGGAGGAATTATATGATGAGTTGATCATATTCTTATCATTGATATTCTCATAGAAATTCATGTTTTAGGTTATGCACCATTATATACTCAAGCTGAGCCAGGTACTAATTTCTTGTTTGATATGTGCACTTTAGTTAATTATACTTCATATAGGAGAATCACATGAAATATTAACTTTATAATTATCACTAGACTAAATATGTTTATTTAGTTAGTATAATTAGTATTTTCTAGATTCTTTAATGACAAGTTCACAAATATGTGAAGAATTCTCTAAACTTTGAGTATTCAGATTTGAATTGGGAAATAGTTTACATCAATAAAAGATTGACTATAGACTTTTATATTTTTCTTGGAAGTAACTATGTCTCTTGGAAACATAAGAGGTGAGTAATTATTTTAGGATATGGTGGAGAGGTAGAATTTAGAATGATGTTGATGCTCACTTGCAAGATACTTTGGAAAAGTAGCTTTTCGAGGAGATTATCTATTTTCTTTTATCACCACCCTCTTTTATGATAATCAAGATTCAAGTATATCAAGATTCAAGTATATCAAGATTCAAGTCATGACTATCACTATAAGTTTTTTCATGTACATAATGAAGAGGTGTCAACACACTTTTTTTTCCTTTAATTTTTGTATTCTAGATATCTTTGTACCAATCCTAGTGGTTGTTTTAGTCTTGCCTCAATTTTTTTTATTTATGTTTTATGAATGGGAAAATCCAACATGAAGGATGCCCCAATCCAAAGTTAGAGTTATATATTTATTATACATTTGTATTAAATTATTGATTTTATTGGAGATTTTTTGCTTAGTATTTATATAGTGCCAATGTTATTTAATCTAAATGATATTATGTTATAGTAGTATAATCCAATTAATATGATAAAATTTGACTTCTCTATTGGAAATAAATCTTCCTACAAATCATCCTCTAATGGTGAATCTCAACAACTCTTCTTACAAATCAACGAGTCTTCTTACAAATCAACGAGTCTTCTTACAAATCCTCCTCTAATGGTAGATTTCATGAAATTAATATGATATAATTATGTATAAATATACCTTATTGTAATCTTTATAAAATAAGGAAAAAAAAATTCTTCAAGAATTGTTACATGGTATTAGGGGCAACTTCAATTTCCTTTCTACTTCCATAGGAATTGTAGGTTTTTTTTTTTTGCTTTCTTTGATCCTATTGGTACCATTTGATAAACAAATTTTTCATTAAACCAATGGTTCATTGAATTTCTTTTTTCTGTTTATGTTTTGCTAGAGATCATATTGCTTAATCTACTAGATTACTCTTTTTTTAGGCTGATCTTGTTCATAATTTTATTTCTATATCATGACTGGTTCAGTCTTTAGTAATCTAGAAACTCAGACATGGAAAGAAAAGGCCAATCCCCCTGTCTTGCCACCATTCCATCTACAAGATATGTCCTCTTTGATTACTCCAGAATGACTTGATGGTACTAACTACATTGAGTGGTCTTTGAATGCCCACAATAAGATCTGAGGGAGGAAATGCTGGGGTTTTATTTCTGGTAGTAAGATGACACCAATAGACAACACTTCTGACGAATATGAAACATGGGAGGATGAGAACTTATGATCAAATCTTGGCTCCTTGATGCCATGACTTAGGATATAAGATCTCATTTCCTTTGCTTATCTACTACCATGGAGATTTGGGAAGCTGCAAAACAAACTTACTATGTCAGCCAAGATGTATTAAAGGCATATTTGTTACATTGTGAGGTAATTTCTATCTGTCAAAATGGAGGTTCTGTTATTTCTTAGTTTGGAAAAATACAAAAGTTATGATAAGAGTTTGATGCAATTGATCCTTGCACTATAGAGTGTACCCAAGATATTGAGCGGTATATCATAATGGTTAACTCTCAACATTTGTACATTTTCTTGGCTAGTCTTGATTTACATTTGGATGAGATCCATGGTCGTGTTCTTCCAACTACTCCTCTTCTCAATCTACAAGTTACATATATCATTGTTTGTGCCGAGGTAAATCGCTAAGATGCTATGTTTGGTATGACATCAAATTAAAGAGTGTCTATGGTTATTCAAAAATCTAGTGCTCACCCTAACCCAAAGAAAGGTGTTCATAAGTGTACTCATTGTAATGATGATAATCATATGAAAGACCCATGCTTTAAGCTCCATAGTTACCCTGTTTGGCATCCCAAGGGTAAGACAGTGTTTCCTAGGCCTCACAACCTCATGGTAGAGAGTTATGTTCCCAAGAGTAACCTAGTCACTGCTTTTGGATTCATTGCCAAGATAGGCATGACTGACTCTACTATTGATCATCCTTTTTTACTGGACATGGTGCTTGGATAATTGATACGATGCTATTGACCATATGACTTATGATAAAAAAAAAGTTTATCCATTTACCCTTTAGCTATCCAAAATTAGTCATTACTTATGTCAATGGCGTGTCTTCCCCAATTGTCGATTTCGACACTATACCCTTGACCTTATCTGTATCTATCAATAATGTTTTATTTGTTTCATCCCTAAATTATAACATTATTTATGTTAGTCAATTAACCAAGTCTTATAATTGTGTTACTATTTCTATTCCCACTCACTATATTTTTTAGAAAATCCATACCAAGGAGAGAATTGGCAGTTATAAACATTATGAATGCTTGTATTATCTGGAAAATGAGTTATAACAATCCAATGATGGAGCACTAGTCCACATTATGGGTGATAATATGCTTAAATAGAAGGATGATATTTGGTTATGGCATACACAGCTAGGACCCCTCATTTGATTTTCTTAGGAGATTATTTCCATCATTGTTTACTAGTTTTAATCTTTCAGATTTTACTTGTGAAACTTGTGTCATAGTGAAAAGCCATAGTTTTATTTTTTCTTCACATGATAATAAAAGTGATGCACCTTTTCCCTTAGTTCATTTGGATGTTTGGGTCTTGCCCCATTTTCTACACAAAATGGAATGAAGTGGTTCATTATATTCATTGATGATTTTACTAGGATGACCTGGGCTTATTTTCAAATATATGAGTGATGTATGTGCTATATATCATCTTTTCCATCAAATGGTGCTCACACAATTCGATATATCTATCAAGATTCTTCGTTCTGATAATGGGGGTGAATATTTCAAGAATGAATCAATTGATTTTTTGCATTTAGTTGGTACCATCTATCAAACATCTTGCTCTTAGTCTCAACAAAATGGGGTTACTAAATGCTAAAACATGCACCTTTTGGAGGTTACTTGATCTCTATTACTTGGTTTTCATGTTCCCTCACACCTATGAGGTGAATTTTTGAGTTCCACTGTATGCCTAATTAAATCATTCACCATCAAGTGTTTTTGGGTTCATAAGACATTTTGATGTATATCTAACCACTATATGCTTCCCTTAATTTTTCATTTGGCACCCTGTGTCTTTGGATATGTAGTATATGTTCACTTACATACCAATCAATGCACCAAGCTATAACCACTTGCATTGAAGTGTGCATTTGTGGGGTATGGCTCAACTCAAAACGGGTATCAGTGTGACCATCCCCATACAAAGAAGTTTTATGTCTCCATAAATGTAATATTTCATGAAAAAAAATACTTTTCTATTCATAGGGGATCACCAATTTCCTCACTTAAGGGAGAGCCTAGAAATGAAGTACAAAATCAAGATAACATAAAAATTTTTGAGATAATGAAGCCATCTAGTAATGAAGTCGAGACAAGTGATACATCCTCCATCAAGTGCTCAGTTGAAGGATGTGAAGATCAAGTCCATAATAGTACATTGTCTCATACGTCTAAAAATCCACTAACCCAATCTTCTTCGGAGGACTCCTTAGAGGTGTCACCTAATCCCAATCCTGTTGACTCTAATATTCATGATATTGTAGTATAACTGAACCTAAAACTAAACCATCCCAATATCATCTTCCTCCTCAATTTAACCATGGTAAACCATCAACTAGATATGACCCTGAGTTAAATATCTGATAAGTAATCATGTGTCTTCCCACAAGTTTTCTAAGTCATATGCATCTTATATACTCCAATTATTCTTTGTCTCTATTCCAAGTAAATTATAGGAAACTATAGCAAGTTCTAGATAGACCAAAGATATGACAGAAGAAATGATAGCATTGAAAAAGAATGCCCGGGAACTTGTTCCCTTATTAAAGGAAAGAAGACCATGGAATGTAGATGAGTATTTATGGTCAAACACAAAGCAAATAGGACTATTGAAAGATACATAGCTCAGCTGGTTGTAAAAGGTTATACACAATCTTATGATTTAGATTATCAAAAAATATTTGCACCGATTGTCAAACTAAATACTGTGAGAGTACTTTTATCTTTAGCAACTAAACTAGATTGGCCACTTCTACAATTTGATGTCAAACATACTTTCTTGCATGGAGACCTTCTTAAAGAGGTGTGTATGGATTTTCCTCCAAGTATACCAAATTACTAAGATAGAACAATGGTGTGTAAATTGAAAAAGGCATTGTATGGGTTGAAGTAGTCCCCAAAAGGTTGGTTTGGTAGGTTCAGTCTATGAGGAATTTCATCTACAAACAAAGTAACTTAGATCACGACTTATTTTTAAAGCAGAAAATAGGTAAAATCAATGCCTTAATTATCTACTTTGATGATATGGTAGTGATATGTGAGGATCATAAAAAAAATTCAAGTTTACAATAATATTTAGCTTCTGAATTTGAAATGAAGCAGCTTGGAGATCTTAAATACTTTCTTGGTATTGAAGTAGCTTAATCAAAACATAGTATATTATCCGAATAAAAATATATCATTGATTTATTATTTGAAACAAGAATGTTTGGATGTAAGCCAGTTAGTACTCCCATTGAGTAGAATCACAAATTATTTGAGTGATTGAGTGCATCTCCTACCGATAAAAGAAGATACTAGAGGCTCATTGGAAAGCTAATTTATTTATCTCATACCAGGACTAATATTGCATATGTGATAAGTGTGGTGAGTCAATTCATGCATGACCCAAGTAAACCTTATATGGATACTATAGAATGCACATTGAGATATATAAAGTTTGCTTCAGGTAAAGATTTATTGTTTTCAAATCATGATCACCTAAAGGTAGAAGGTTATAGTTATACTGATGCCTATTGGGCAGGATCAGTTGATGACAAAAGATCTACCTCAGGGTACTTCACCTTTGTAGGTGGAAACCATGTGACTTGGATAAGTAAAATACAACAAGTGGTATCAAGATCAAGCAATGAAGTTGAGTATAGAGGTATGACACTTGGGATATGTGAATTTCTTTGGTTAAGAAATTTATTGAATGATTTAGGCATAAAACCAAAAGGAGCAATGAAATTATACTATGATAACGTTAGCTATAGATATTGCTCATAACCATATTAAACATGTTCGGATTAAGCATGTCGAGATCTACAAACACTTTATCAAAGATATACTTGATGCTAGAATCATTATTTTTCCATTCGTGAAGTCCGAAGACCAACTAGCAAATGTCCTCACTAAAGCAATAGCTAGCAAGGTATTTATTGTCTCTCTTGTCAAGTTGGGGATGTGCGATATCCAATCACTAACTTGATGAGGGGTGTTGGAAACCAGTCTTCCTACAAATCCTCCTCTAATAGTGGATCTCAACAACTTTTCCTAAAAGTCAAACAAGTCTTCCTACAAATCCTCTTCTAATGGTTGATCTCATGAAATCTCATATAATAGTGTATAAATATACCTCATTGTAATCTTTGTAAAAAAAGGAAAATAAAATTTTTTCAAGAATTGTTACATTCTCTACATTAAGAAAATATAGCATGACATGGTTGTTGATAGCATCCATGATTTAGTCTAAACCAATGTAGCATAAAGCTATATTTTGGATAAGCTTTACTAAGATTAGTATCCAACACATACTCTATATTTTTGTTCATCACTTTAATATGATAATATCATTTTCTTGAAATTTTTATTTTACTTTTTAATTGGCCTTGTTTCTACGTAGAAAGTGAGCTTGTGTGAGGATATCAAATGATCAATACTTAGTATGTCATTATATTGTTATGCTAATAAATTATTTTTTATAATCTTTATGAATGAATCCATTTAAAAGATACATGCCCTTTCTCATTTGTAGTTTCACAAAAAAATATATTTTATATTTAGCTCTCAATCTACATTTCTTCCTCATATTTGGGCTTGGTTCTTCTGGCTAAACATGCAATACTAGTTGTTAGAAATATCAAACTCCAACATATGATTGTGAAAATCTACTTGACACTTGTCGAGTAGCTAACTTACCGTTTGATGAAATGTGGAATATATAGATTTTATGGAATCCATCTAGTTTCATCCCATTATGTGGCATATAATTTATGTCTTTAAACCACCCAAAACTTAATAAATTATCTAACCAGACCATTGTCATTAGAACTAAGATGTTACCCAAGGTTTTGGTTGTGATTCAATAAATTCTCAGAATTTTTTTTTTCTTATTAGCTATGAACTTTGATTTGGTACTTCATTTTTTTCGAGACAAATATTTTAAATAGATATGATATACTAGTCTAATCTATTATTAACTATATGACATCAAATCCACCACTACAAAGAGTGAAACTAGAGCATTTTATTATGGAGTATCCACTTTATTCATGTTAAATGAAAAAAAATAGAGTGAAGTCATTAATTATTTTGGTTTGATATAATGTCACATCATTCTAGATAGAGTAGGATAGGTATTTAGTTGTAGGTGTCCTTATTAACCATTTTTATTATTTAGAATGATAATAAGTATCCTTGTGCTCACTATGTATATAATTAATTATTATTTTGGAATTTGTTGGAATAGTGATGTTCCCTCTAAGGTTTGAATGCATTCATTGGGTTTTTCAATTTGCTCGATGATAATCCCTAATATATTTTCTAAGTTATCTAGCTAAAATGAACTCATTGACTAAGAATATGAGGCTTTAATAGTTTTTCATCTTGTTGGTCATGGATGTAAGTGGATAGAGACTAGGCACCTAAACTCTACATTTTATTATTTTATTAGTAAAATTTGCATAGATGTAATGTTGAGAGGGGCTAGTTCTGATGATTTCTCCTCAACTATGGTAGGTAACTAAGCCATATTTGATGGTATCCATTTCTAGGCTCCTTAATTTTAATAATTATAACTTTGCTTTTTTAGTCCAGGTGATTTGTTCCCATCATCTCTTTAGTAATAATTCGCATAATATCTTCTGGGATAGAATATTCAATAGATCATAAAAAATGATTATTGATGGTACCTGATGACTTTAATGACAAAAATTCAAGGAAACTAGCTTCTAAACCAATTCTATTTCATGAAATTTGAAGCATAACATCAAAGTTATATGAATCTATCTGATCCATGGAATACCGTAATCTTCTAGTAAAGGTCTTTATTTATAACCTTCCCTAGATTCTAGTATTTTGAAGGAAAATGATATTTTTATTTGGCCACGCCAAGTATAGATATTGATCAAAGAAAATATCACATAATTTTTTAGTGTAATTAGTATATCTCTATAATTTGTTTAAGAAATCAAACTAAGCCTGGATAATATATTCTGCCCAAGAATTTTTTACATAACAATAGATCATCTTGAAGATGCAAGATCATTGCTTAATTAAAATGAAGCATATGACCATGTGGATCAGAGGTCTTATCAAACACTATAAAAATGAATAGAGTATATCCAAGTGTGAATAGTGCTTAGTTTTTTCAAAGTGGTGATGATAACATGTCATTAAACTCATTTTATATCCTTTTGATATATGGCTGAGAAGGGGTGTTGACTTGGTTTTTAGTGAGATCCAATAGCCAATTTGGTCTTACACTAATAGTACCTGGGGAAATAATTATTGATGTTCATGCAAATTTTATTAGTTGTAAAATTTTATTTTTTTTCTCCAAAGATGGTCATGTGGATCATTAGTACCCTAGCTCTTGTGATTGCCTGTTGCTACAAATATTACTATCCTACTTACACCAAGCTCAAGAAGATGACCAACATGGTACAATTGTAGGCGGGTTATTAGCAAAGAGATCATCGTTTGTGTGGGCGATGGAAGACTATCATACATAACTAAACTATCTTCACCTTTGAAGGCTATGAGTGCAGCTTTGCTTATAGGTCAACTTCTTGCTTTCATGTTGTAAGTGCTTGGTGAGATAGTATTTTTTGTATTTGTTATGCCTATTCCATTTACTTTTTTTTTCATTCTCTTATTATCACATCGTGTGGGAGATGCTTATCAGAGAATTTTTGTATACTTTAAATTTGGATGCCTATAACTATCTTTTTTTGGGGAGGTAGTTAAAACCAAAAACATATTTTTGTTTTACTTCACACAAACAATAGTAATAATTGAAACTCAATAATTTGGAGCAAGAACCTATTTTTTATGAGGATCTTAAATTGGTTGAGCACATTGAATTGTAGTACCTCATAGCATTTTTATGCCAGGTGTGTAAAAAAATTGGCTGCAAACTATAACCGATGAGAAAATCTTACTGAAAAGACACTATTTTTTTCTTTAATTCTTATTTATTACAATCAATACAATGATTTATTTATAGACAGTAGTTTGACCTAATAAAACCGAAAATTAAAAATCATTATCACCCATAAAGTAACTGACTCTTGACATTTCATCTTCCTCATTGAAAACATATATTTTATGTTTAACAAAACTCTCCATTAATTATCCACAATCTCTAATACTTAAGTTAGTTCTCTAGAAAAAAATAAACAAGGTCTTTTTCAAGCAAATATGACCAAATAACAGTGTCTCATTTTTTAATATCATGCAAATTGTAGGTGAAAAAGAGTGTCAACTATACAGCTTTCTCCGAGCTTTATTAGCGAATTACTAATTCTTGACAAATAGTTTTTTTTTATAAATGTCAAGCATTGACTTTGTAAGAGCTTTCTTTTTTTGATGCTTCAAATTCTTTTTGTGAATGAGGATAACTAGTCAAAGAATACCTTACCAAGACTGTGTGTCGGCTAACTTTCCTAGAGGTTGCATGGGTAAAGTTCTTTGTTGAAGAGTTTTTATTTAATAAACTATGGAATAACATTTATGAAGTCCTCACGATCGTAATTTATAATTCTGCTCTACTTACTTTTTTATTAGATTTTTCCTATCTATTTTATCACCCATAAGTTACATCAACTTTTTGTTCATATTCATATGATTTCTATAAATTATTCTTTAAGCTTCATATAAATCAAATTCATTACTATTTCACACCTTTAATATTATAGATGATGATGTAAACATTGGATGTGGTTACTATTTCTCAAGAAATGAATTAAATTTGTTTATATTTTTCATAGTTTTGATGTTAACCTTTAGCATATGTTATTCTTCCATATCTTATTATGTATTTTTTTCAACCATATTTTTATCTACTTTGCTTATTAAAAATTTTAAAAACAATGACTAATCATAACAAAAAACATATTTTATTTTATATATGATTAATATTTGATGAAAATATACAACAAAAATAATGAAACACGATTTAATTTTGATTTGGTATATAAGATTGACTCAAACATACAAAGATAAAAAAAAAAAAATACTTTTTTATCAAAACAAATGGATTCAATATTGGAAATGTGATTCTCTAAAATTATATCCAAAATGAATTAATGTTAATAGAAACTACATAATCTTAACTATGGAATTGCTTTGTATGGTTGGTACTATAATGCGATGTCATATCTAGAAATAATATTTTACTTCTCATT
This sequence comes from Sapria himalayana, assembly GCA_029783825.1. Classification (NCBI taxonomy): domain Eukaryota; kingdom Viridiplantae; phylum Streptophyta; class Magnoliopsida; order Malpighiales; family Rafflesiaceae; genus Sapria; species Sapria himalayana. Next base: position 2,550,565 of record JAREIK010003431.1, on the reverse strand, counting down.
ATTTACTCTTCAATTTTACACCTTTTAAGTGATATCTTTATTTAGATTGATCATGGTCATCTTATGAGATTCCATATCTCATCAGAATAAATTTATCATCTTTGAAAAAAAAATATGTATTCTAGTTTCTTTAATTGGTTTATTTGTTTTTTTATTAGGCGAGACCTAAAACTCAATTCGGTAGCAGCCCAACATCCGAACTATTGGAAAGGCATGGCAACCTTGTCCTAGTGATATAAGGTAGATGGTGGGGATCAAACCAGCAGCCCAAAGATTACACATTCCACATGCTACCAATTCAACTAACATGTCGTTGGTTGTTTGTTTGGGTTTCTTCATTGTAAATATATCAATAGCAAGATTAAGTGCTAACTTCCATACATTTCTTTTCTATTTACATGACATAAAGACTCTTTCTCTAATTGTATTTTCTTATCTTCCAATAAATTATTTAGTTTTTTTTCTGTAATTCTTCTATTATGAAAAGCCATACTTGTGTACTTTGCATGAATTGGATATTTGTGAAGTACAAGCTCATGATCGAAGTGAACATCTCACCAATCATTATACTAATTTTCAATCAAAAAAATATATTTAACCATCATTTTATGATTCAATTATATTCAATAATGATTGAATTATAAGAATAATTAACTTTTGTAGATGAGAGATCATGAAACGTTATAAAAAACATTCATACATTATTTTTTAAAAATTAAAAATTTTAAATTTGTCCATCTTTTCTATAGTTGTGCTACTTTTGATATATTTTCTTGAAAATATAATAGCATTATTTTGTGTTCAATATGATAAATTAGCGTGCAAACCTAAATATTTTAAAAACTATTAGAATGAAATTTAAATCACATAACAAAATTTTTAAACCTAAATATTTTAAAAACCTAATATAATTTTGAATAATCATCAAATTCTTAACAAAATTTTAATAGAAAATTTAAATAAAAATTATTATATGTCATCAAATAAACATGGAAAAGTATCAAATATAAATAATTATCATCATAACTAATTGAACAATATGAAATGTCTGTAATAGCAATAAAATTAAATACCATTGCTGAAGATTATATAGTCATCAAAGTATACCAACTTATTTTCAAATTATAGCAATGAATGTTTTTAGGCATTTATTAAAAAATATTGGTCAATCTTCAAACACAAATCATTAAAAATATAACAAATAATATCATATATTATTTGATACGTAAAATTAATTAATTGATGGCATTGATGTCGTTAATTACACTAGGGTAATCAAAGTGAAAGACAATGATAACAATCAAGTGCTTACATTGCTACTATATTGTCTTTGGTTGATGAAATACATCCAATGCATATCAAAGAGATTTATATCTTTGAATGTATGCCAACGACATTGAATATCATCAAAATTTATTGAATGTTAGCTAAATATTTTATAAGTTGAAAAAAAAAACACATTAAATCTTATGAAATTTTATCAAATATCATTTTAATAAATAAAATGAAGTACATTAACTATATTATATTCTTTGAATAAATTTCATAATCAATAAATAAAATAGATATTATTGAATAATCGACTGTAAACTTACATATTATGGATATGAACATTTAAAATTTATTTGGATGGGAAAAGATATATGCAATTGACTTGATTCAAGCCTAATAAATCAGCATTGGGAAACCACTTCTTTAATACAAATTATTTATCTTGATATATTTGGCTTAAGCTATACATCTCTATTAGTTCATTAGAACAAACAACTCACCATGTTCATCCATCATTTAAATTTCAATAATTATGGATACACCATAAAAACTTTCTAGATTAAGTCCACACAAATTAGAAATACACAACATAAAGAACTGGGATGCAAAAACTTGCCTCTAAGCTATACATGCTTAAGCAATCTCTTTGAATAAAAAAAAATATGTTTTAAAATATTAAAAAAGCTGAAAATTTGGTCTTAGAAAAAGAATAGAATCTTTATAGGAAAAAAGGAGAAAAAATGAATTAAATGAGGTTGAGAAAAAAAATAAAATGAAACATTATTGGATGAATAGATCATCTGGAGACTAAAATCAACTCTTAAATGACTCATTAAAGTAATCATAATACTAGGTTGTTCCATGCTTTTAATAAAAACCAAAGAACGCCTTCATGCATCCATTCCATTAAAGATAAAAATGGTGTATGCCGTCATAAAGTAGGATAAATTAGGTGCCAAAAAATTTGGTTCTTTGAAAACTTTCTTCATGAAGAGATGACTCATATTATTCCTAAACAAGATATAATTTCATGAATAACATATTAATAATAAGGAAATGGGCTTAGCAGATACCCCTTGATGGATAGCATTGGAAAATCTTCTTTTACAAGATTGTTGGGATATTTTTAGAGAGGATGTATATGAGGCATGCTAGACATTTTTTTCAAGGAGAAACTATTGGAACTGATTTATACTAAAAGTCATGTATTATTATTTTTCTAGTTTCTTAATTGATAGTTTTTTCTTATTTTAAATATAATATTTTATTTTGAGTAGAATTTGTGAAAATGCACGTTCTTTATTCTACACTATAAAAGATTTGTTAAGTATAGTTTGGTTTATGCACAAAATATCAAATCATTAGTTCTTGTGGAATATAAATTTGTTATTCACAATCTAGATTGAGGTGGACAACTTATCGGTAAAGATTGTAGTACTAGATTTTAATAGGTCTATCTTGACTATGATGAATGGTAAAGTTTTAATGTGACTAACTTATAATGTGATTAACATAAGTGTATTGGACAAGATCAATATAGTGTAATTAATTTGTACTAACTTATAAAATACAATATATTGTTGTTACTATAAATATTGTTACTTTTATGCATGAAATAAGTAATATTTGCATGCTCTTGTTAACAATTGTTTTGATTCCTATAGAATGAGGTCTAGAAATAGCTTATGAACTCTATGATTTGGATAACTGTATCAAGTATATGGTGAGTATTAATTACTTATTGAATCAATGTCATATTAGAATGATTTATGATTCCCCCTTGATGAAGCTTATAAGTTTGATATTGTCAAATTTTACTAATGAATTTTGATCCAACAATTAAAATAAGTTAAGTGAAAAATATCAAAGAAATAATTATAGATTGATTAAATTAGATTATTAGTGATTTCATTTAATTAATGAATATATATAATCTTAATATGGAGAGTTTAGTTAGTTTTAAGTAGCAAAAGGCAAAAATTATATAAAATAAGTAAGAAAATGCAATTATAATTATATAGAAGTATGAATTATAATTAATATAAAATATTGTGCAAAATAATGTATATTGAGAGCATGAAATTTGATTTAGGCTAGGGTCCCTTCCATAGCCTTATCCAAAACCAACAAAAATAATTTAAAAATTTATATGTATACAATCAAAATAATTAATTTGATTATAATCAACTTATATGATTTTATTATTAAACAAAATTGATAGATTTAAATTAATTTTGTTTATATATATATATAATTAAAATATGTAATAATAAATCTATTTTAAAAATTAAATAAATGAAAAGATTGATAGTAAATATGTAATTCTTCATGAAGCAATTCAATTTGTTTTTATTCTTATTAAAAAACAAAAGTTCGGACGATGCTAACCACTATAATGTTGTTGGCTTCCTTACAAATTCTAGAATATGGACTAATGGGAGAAGACCTTTCTATCACTCATGACCTTAAGGTATCATAGCATGCATCAACTCTACTCAAAATTATAAAATATTTTATCCCAAGATCATTTATTGGCTTGTTAAATTTTTAGTTCCTATTTCTCTAACAAAAACATCACTGAAGTCATTTTGTAGCACTTTCTTGGTATAGATCCCAAGGAATGATAACCTACAACTTAGAAAGTAATTTTCCATTATTAGTATTAGGGTTAAATTTTGTATTTCAAATTATTATTATGAGTTCCAATTTTTTAATAGTGGTATCAAAGGCATGCTTTAGCCATTTTAAATAGTAACTTTTGTGGTTAATACATATTTTGTTAAGTTCTGTCAACACTTTGATAAGAGCTTTAAGGTGTATAGTTTTTAAGAAGGTATTGTGACTCATAAACTTGTCTAAGAACTTTTTTGGTGTTTAATACAAATAGTTAATAAAAATGAAACAAATGATAGAGAATTTTGAAGTAGAAAAAAATTCAATAAGTAATTTTTCATTAAGAAAGATAAAAAGCATTATAATTTTGAGGAAAGATAATTTCTTAGATGTATTTGAAGAAATGTCCAATGAGATTACTGAAGATAAGTAGAATTAGATGAATATTTGATATGTCAAATATCAAATAAAACTAGTTATTTTGATTATTATTCATGATGTATTTGTATATAAATCAGTTTTATACCGAGGAGAGAATTATGAGGAGACTATCATTGGGGATGACCCAATAGTTGATAATTACCTTATATGCCAATATGGTACTAAGGCATTTCTATAATAATTTTACATTCATTATGTAAGCAAGCACAATAATATCAAAACTATTTAAATAAGTCAACATGCATAATATAATGCATAAACCCTATAATTTATGACTCTTACTTAAAACTAGACTTATCCTTTCAATTAGTGTAATAGTTGACCAATAGTTAGATTAAACCGACTACATAATTTTTATATGATTAATATCTAGACAAAAAATTTTCTTTACTACTTGTATGATCTATATACATGTGAGACTAGTTAGATGAAAGACTATTACCTAATGATATTTTGGAACATTTCATAATCTTGAAATTTATGTATCATAACTATGTTAGAATAAGTTTTTGGCATTTTTGTTGGTAATTATTTAGTTTAGTTAGTCAATCTTAGTTGACGTAACTATCATTGAAAAAGAATAGTGCTTATTTTAGTAGTTTAGATATAAATATCTAAATTTTGTATTTTAAATTATACTATAAATATATTTAACTATTTATATCATTTTGTTAGTGTTTTTTGTATTTTTTTTTTGTATCCATCACATTCTATATTAGTAGAAACTCTAGGACAAATCTAATATCTCTAGAGCTAGAGATTGAGAGAACAAAAAAAAACCTTTTGAGACATATATCTTATAAAGAATAGATAGAAGGTACTAGCAGCAACAGTGAGGCCCAAGAAGGTGATGGAAAAGATGTCCAATATCAAAACCATCATTGCACCTTGAGAGACTATTGATATCCTACTATGATTGATAACTACTTTGGGATTCAGATGCAATTAGTAGAAGAAAACTATTTTGAGTTTAAGTCAATCTTGATAGATATGGTTCAACTATATTATTATAGTGCTATAAAATCAGATGATCCAAATGAGGTTTTGATATTTTTGGAGTTATGAAATATAGTTAAAATGAATGGATTTAATCTAAATGACTTTAGATTATATATATTCTCTTTTTCTGTGAGAAACAAGACTCATAGTTAGTTTAAGAATTTTTCTCAAGGCTTGATTGAGAGTTGGGATGGAGTTATGCAAGGATGAAGTTATGCAAGTTTTCCTCACATAGGTCTCCCACCTCAAATTACCTCATAGTTACGAAGTAAAATAAGTCAATTCCTTTAGAATAAGTTAGAGATTTTATATTATACTAAGAACTAGTTTAAAAAGTTATTGATAATATGCCTTTAACATGGAATTGAATTGTTACTTTAAGGCCAAATCTTCTATTACAAGCCGAACTACATGATAAGGTACACAGTTGATGTGGCCTCAGGTGGGTCATTTATGAACAAATCACTAGAGAAAGCATATTATTTATTTGAAATGTTAGTAAAGAATAACTATCAAACTCCGACAACTATCTCTTTAAAAGAATATATGTAGGGTGTTGGAGTTTGATATAGTTACCATGATGGAGGCAAAGGTAAATGCATTTCTTAAAAAACTAAAAGTCCAAGAAGAGAAGCAAAAAGGAATTGGATAAATTTCCATTTTGCGATCACAAGAATCCGTGATTTTTGACCTCATTTATCAATTGGAGGAGACCAATAAATTGCAAAGTAAAAGGTATGTGTTCTGATCTAATACAAATATCCCGACACATTACAATCTACTTGTGAAAATCACAAGAATTTTTTATGGAGCCTATGGAAATAGGCAGCATAACATTGGAGAATTCCCAAATAATATTGCGAACAATTCTATGGAATACAATGTTCAAGGGGGATCGAGTTCACATTATCCACATTCAATACCTAAAGAAAATCATTTTATCAATGAAAAATTGATAGAATTGCTGACCAAGATAAAATGAAGAACTAATTTTTAAAAGAACCATATGGATAGGCTTGAGTCAAAGTTGGAGCAAATAAACTTGACAATAAGAAGTATAATGAATAAAATTATAAAACTAGTAGTATCGATGAAGGTGAATAACATCAATAAACTATCAAATGATACTGAAATAAACTCGAAGAAGTGCTTGTGTATTATACTTAGAAGTGACATACAAATTGAGGAGCAACAAATGGAAGAAGCTGAAATAGATGATGCTAGAACTGATAGCATAGAATTTTCAAAATATATGGCCCCTAATAATGCCTAGGTAATTTCCAAAGTCGCAGCATCTAAAGAATAGAATGTCCAACTTAACCACTCATCTATGATAGAAGAAAAAAGATAATTGGAGGAGTGAATAGAGATTATCCAAAATATAAAGAAAGACAATTTTGACAGAGAATGATGCTAAAGATAATTTTCCTCTAATCCTTCCTTTTCTACAATGTTTTAGATAATAGTATTTTGATGAATAATTTGAGAAGTTTATCATTATATTTCATAAATTATAAGTCAACATCTCATTTACCAAGGCATTGTCTTAAATACCTAATTATATAAAATTCATGAATGATATCATATGTAGCAATAGAAAGTTGGAGATAATTGGCATGGTGAATATTACTAAGAAATATAATGTAATTATTCAATGAAAACTCCCAACAAAGTTAAATGATTAAATAAGTTTTATGATTTCATGCATAATTAGAAAACCCACATTCTGAAAGGTACCATGTAATTTAGGATCAAGTGTCAACTTGTTTCTTTTGTCAATAGCACAAAGATTAAATCTCGATGAGATCAATCTAATTTTCTTCTCACTACAAATGGATGATCAATCGATGAAGTATCTAATGGGTATTATTGAAGATTTCTTTGTTAAGGATGGTATATTTATTTTATCTATTTATTTTGTGGTGTTTGATATAGAGGAAGAATAACAAGCTCTATTGGTTTGGGATGACTATTTTTAGTCATTGTAAAATCTCTCATTTCTATTAAGAAGAAAGTGTTTGATATAGAGTATGTGAGGTTCAATATTTACAAAGACACAAAGAGTCCATATGATGATGAGAAAAATTAATAGAGGATTGATAATATTTTCTACACTGTAAGGTAACAAAACATACACTTTAGGTTGAATAATTTTGTAGAAGACTACTAACATGATTAAGATGAGTAGGATGACATAGAAGAGAAATTATGGAGCTATGAAAGTGAAGCTGAGACCAAGGAGAATGGTTGGTATGAAATCATTATATTCTTTAATATCATAGCTTCAAAAGGGTCCAAAGAAGATTACTTCAAAGAGGTGGAAAAGGAAATAGAAATGCCCAAATTCTTTTCCAAATTACTTGAATAAAATAATGTAGATGATTTGGAGAAAACATCAGTAGTGAAAGTAGTGGTAGAATTCCAACTTGTGGTTGATGAAATAATTGAGAAAGACATGACTTTATTAATAATTATAGAAGATTCAAAAGAAGTAGATATAAAAATGGAGGTGACAATGAAAATCATGGCTTTGACTAGCACCATGACATTGGAGATATAGATGCAAATGAGAGAAGTCATGGAAAGCTATGGTTCAATGACTTTGAGTTCCAAAAAGAAAAAGCTCAAAGTACCATCTAACAAAAAGCAATGACAAAGTCCAACATCATGATTTTGGAGTTCTAGAAAGAAAAAAAACTCAAAATAGAGCCCAACAAAAAGTAATAGTGATTTTTAAAGATATGGCATCCAATGAAAATGAAGCTGTGACATCCTAGGAAAGAGAATGAAAAGAATGAAGTCCTAATGAAGAAAACATAGAATATAATTTAATGTAGAAAGAAAAATTGAGAAAAAAATGATGAAGTGAGAGATTATATGATAAAATTAGCCTGAATAGATGAGATCACTAATAAAGATAACAATTCTTTGATAATCTAGCTATGGACATTAAAAGTAAAACTATTTGGGATTCAACCCAAAAAACATTATCTAGATGGTGTGATGAAATAAATATACACACTCACACAATTCCTTTTATACCCAAAAAATTAGTTGTGAAATAAAAACCTCATTGTGACTCATTTATATGTCCACAAAAAGAAATTGCTCCACTATCTAAACACACTATAATACTCAAACTTAGTCATAGTAAATACTTATGGAGGATAGATTGAATATACAACATTTTAATACAGAGGGGGAATAATTACTAGGAGTAGGGGACAAGCAATCACTTTAGTGTGTGAGTTTGTTTGTTATGTCAAATATTGAATAAAATTAGTTATTTTAGTAATTATTCAAGATATGTTTACATAGAAAGGAGCTTTAAAATAAACAATTTCACTAAATTATGATTTTTGATGGATTATACTAAATAATAGTGAAATTGTGTAATTTTTATGTGAATCAAAGACTTAGTGGATTCTTGAGGAGTAGTGTGAAGTGTAAAGTAAAGTCATAGCATTCTTTATGTTATAACTTTGTTATACCTCATTGTCTTATAGAATAGTTTTGATATCTATTTTATGTAAAAACTTTATACAAATAGTTGTGACAATCTTCATACGTCATGACTCTACAAACTCATCAACACTAACATTTTATTATATAATATATGTATTTTTGTTGCAAAACTTTTTTGGAGTCAAAGCCGAACTAACTCATAATATTTTTTATGGCTAATATATTAATTTTGCATCTTAGAAACTAAGTATCTCAATGTTACTAAAGCAGAAGAAAGCCTTCAGTGCCAAACTTTTCCTATAAATATATATCTATAGTTTATCTTGAATAAAATTATAGCTATATATTTATAGGAAAAGTTTTGGCATTTAGTTAAGAAACTGTGGTTGTGACACCCCATTCCCCAGGGGGTCCCATTCATTCCATCACATAATACAATGTGCAATAAAATAAAATTTTCTCAAATGTACAATACATTTTTTTTGTTTTACATTTTATTTGCTTAGCGAAAGAAAGAAAACACACAACATATTATTTAAGCCACAACCGGCTTTCCTTCACATGTGTGATCCCGTATGTGGATTTGTCATCTGTCCTAGACCTATACCTAAAAAGGGGTCCCACAACGGAGTGAGTAAAGCTTAGTAGGATAAACTCCTTTAGAGTTACTCCCTACCTAAGTGCACGTAAAACATCATGAATATATATCAACACTCATTCAAGTACAATGTTTATATGAATGTAATTATGGATGAAATGTTTATATGCCCATATTCTTGAGTCTCATTGACTCCCTCACACATGCCGAAGCCAAGTGTGACATATTATATATTTGTGTGTGTGTGTGTATCTATAGAAATATTTATTTTTTTGAAATTATTCCGAAAAATATGGACCTCCTCTGAAAAACATATTGGACATTCATCCGAATAAAATATGATTTTCTTGGATTTATCCCGAGAAATAAGCACCGCCATAACTCTGCCTGGATGTTGTCCCAATTCGAGTTCCTAATCTATAATAACCTTGCATCAAAAAAATTCCCACGCAACTAAGTCTGGACGTTGTCCCAATTCAAGTTCGCTAAACACTTTCCATATACATACATACATATATATATATCATGCACCCACCCATGTATATGGAATATTCTCGTGCACATAAAATTCAATTATGTCATTTCTAATTTAACACATGTTTCAGACATAATTTTAACAATCCAAATCTAATTTGTCCTGTACTAATTTTCACTAAACAAAATACTGAACTTTTCACCAATAAATTATTTCCAATAAAATTTCTAACAATTCGAATTGAAATATAAAACATGATTATTTCTGGTCATTAAATAGAAAGAAATTCTGATAAGAGAAAATTACTATCTTTCGGAAATTTTCACAGAAACTTTATAAATTTGATATCAATGTGAAGATCTCGTCATGTAGAGTAACTTTAGTTAATGGGCTATTTCATTCCGATTCCAGAATAATCTATTACGATCAAAAGAAAATTCATGGATTATGTACTTTCTCTCCCTCCGGCGCCGAACGTTTTTTTTCAGCCTTTCTCCCATTTTCTGGATTCCTGATATTTTTCTTTTCTTTTTTTAATAATTATTATCATTAATTAATTATAATTTTTTTTATTTTTATTTTTTTTAGGTTGACACCTGGATAGTCAACGGACCGCCCGCGCAGGCACATCCACGTGCGAACGACGTGGCGTGGTCTTTCGATCGAGCAAATTTTTTAAAAAAATATTCTAATAATTATTTAATTAAATAAAAATATAACAATTTTTGATTTTCTCAGAATTTAACGAAATTTGACACCGTAGCTATATTTTCCAAGAAGAATTCAATAATGACATCCATTTTATCTTTATGACTCTAAAATTTTCAGGCTATTTTGTATTATTGAAAAATTATCATTTTGAACTTTTTTTCCAGAAATCAAATTATGTTAGTCATTTATTCATTTTTTTTTCGGAATTTCACAGTGGTATAGGTAGGGACTAACATGACTAAATGTTAATGAGCACCATGACTATCTGATGCAAGAGAGGGACTAAAACTATAGTTTATTCTTAGTATCACACCTTCATGTTCTAGCGACTAAATATATATCTATGGTCATTCCCATTGTCACAACATTCTATAGTTAGAAAGAGATAAAATTCATGACTCTTTCCTAAAAAGTCACAAATTTCAACTTGAATTTTACACCCAGTCATTCGAGTATAAAAGAGAAAATGTGAATTTTAAAAAGGATTCTAGGGCATGAAAGAAAAATATGAAAGCTAGGATTTTGGGAGTAAAATTTTACCCAACCATAGCAAATATTTATGAGCAAATGTGTGATGCATGACACAAAGATAAACGTTAAGGAGGGGTATGAATTTTAACATTCCCTAAGAAAAAAATCGAGGCACATGACTGAGTATTATGGATTTAAAAGTTAATTCCTTAACATTCTTGAGGGATATCATTTGAAACCAAAAATTGGATGAGATGTATGTCTAATTATCTTATGTGAATTTCTCCCCAACATCAAGCTAAATTAAGGTCTATGATTGTTAAATTTGATTATGTATGATAGATGCTTAATAGAGGAATTTTATATTTGGATTTTTTGAGGCTTTGGATAATGATGGATGTGGTATTTATGTAGAATTAAAATTTTGGATTTTACTATTAGTGACTTTGTGTGTGCTATTGTGGTGGACGTTGATAGGTAAGTTAAAAAATTCACTTTCATTATATAAAGGTAGGAAGGAAGTGATATCCCTTTTAATTTTTTCATATGAAACAAACCTATATGTTAAAACCCAACTTTGAGGTATGTTAAACATGTGAGTATAGTACTTAGAAAGCCAAAAGCACAAATATTTTTATTAGCCAATCAATTGTTCATATCTAAGAAAAACTAACTCTCAATTAAAGTGAGCATTTGTTGTACCTTTGTTATGTAGCCTAATTTAGTTGGTTATATGATATTCCAAAGCTTGTTGATAAGAGTATCTTATCAACAACAATCAACAAGTGCATGGTACATATAAGTAATTATGAAGACTTTGATCTAGATATCAATCTCATAGAGATTATATTTGTAATCTAGTTATTCAACATTGAGACAACTTAATTCTAATAAAATAGATATTTTGAATTGTGAAAAACTCTTATATCTATGAGTTTATTTATTTAATTTATATGATATATGTTCAAATTAGTTTGAATTATATTATATTTGAACACAAAATCAATATTGGGTTATTATGTAATGACTTCTTGTCCTAAAGGCATACAAGGTGGTTATCACCAATGAGCTCATTTTTAATAGAAGTCCCCTCATAATTATCTCTCGATATATCACCACTGAGATAATAATCATCTATATTTAAAAATTATTCATAATCACATACCTTTTAGGCAACTCATCAGCTATCCTTGATATTTATTTCATATGTATGCTCTTATTATATAGCTTTATGTATCATAAATATCAAGAATTGACATGGTTTGTAAGTATTTACATTTTAAGTTTTGTAAGTATTATACTCACATAGTTAATATATGTTTCCCTCAAGTTTAACTAGTAAGAACCATATAAGTAAAAGCAACTCATAAGGGATATCACCACCTTATAATTCACAACATGCTCACACATATCCCAAGGATTGCATGTTAATATTCTTTTTGATTATGATGTAACTCTCATACCAAAGGTAAAATCCTTTAAAGAATATTCTATGCAATATCCATCTCAATTAAGAACTAGTTCTTATAAGGCATATATAATGGATTGGTATGTAAAAAATTCAAACTTTTGGCTTCATATGTATCATACTCTTAAAGATTTTTTATTTTATTTTATTTTATTTTTATTTTTTTATTTTTTTATTTTTTTATTTTTTTATTTTTTTATTTTTTTATTTTTTATTTTTTTATTTTTTTTATTCATAATGATTAATATACCTAATTTTTAGGTTTTAATATATAGGTTTATCTTACACATCATATTTAGAAGTGTTATCATTTCTTTTCTACCATATGCATGAGTGAGTCTCTTGGTATTCCTATTACTATTTACTATGATAATCTCACACAAACCTACTAAAAGCTAAAACTCTAGTTCAAGTTCTATTTAATCACCCATCAATTAATATTCACAACATAAATTAAAATACACCAATTAATATAAAACCTTTGTCACATCACATAAACCATGTTAGATTAACCATATAACACATGTAATTTTGTTAGAAATTCCCAAATCTATCCTAGAGAGAAAAGGTTTGAGAGTTGTGTCCGCAAACTCTAGGTATTAGCATTAATTCTTGATTTAATTTCTTGATTATTGAACCCCTTGGGAATACAAAATTTATCCCTAGGTTTTGGTAGCTACAATGTGGTCATTTCTTGTTGAATAGAGGAGAAAGAAGAAGAATAGAGGAACAAGAAGAAGAAAAGAGAAATCCTTAGCAATTTCTCACTCATTTTCTTTTATACTCGAGCAATTCTTTATTACTTTAAGTAGTAAGTTACAACTTAACACATCCATTAATGTAAAACTATTTTTACATCACATAAACCAAGTTACATAAAATTTAGACCACGTGTTATTTTGATAAAATTTTCAAATCTATTCTTGAGAGGTGGGGTTTGAAAGTCATGTCCGCCAACAATATGGTTTAACATTATATCTTGATTCCTTTTCTTGCTTTTTGAGTCTTTTAAGGAGTGTGAATTTCACCCCTAGAGTATGGTAGCTACATTGTGGCCCTTGCTTATTGTGTGGAGGAAGAAAAAGAATGGAGGGATCCTTAGGAATTTATCTCTCTTACTTTTTTATACTTGGAGGATTCCACATTACTTTAAGTAGGAAGTCATCGATTTCAGAGAAAAAAAATACTATTTGGCCTTCATCTCTTAAGCACGAGGTCATGCCTCTAGAAAATAATTGTAACACTAGAAAATAGTTATAACTCTAGAAAATGATTGCAACTTTAGAATATATTCTAATCTTTATGTAACACAGAGTCATCATATTTGGAAATGACTATAACTTAGGCCTAATATATCTTTAATATAAAGTTGCTAGATTGGAAAGTGGAAGTAGCTTCAAATATATATCTTTTTTATTCTTCATATAGCATCTCGACACAAGGATTGGAAATGACATAATGAATGATCTTTTATATTGTAATATAGTTAGATGTGTCAAATGGGTTGGGTAGCCCGAAAACTGACAGTACCCTACCTAGTTTTGTAGTGCCTAGCCTAGCACAACATGGTCTAGAACCATGCCTTTGGTTGGGCAAAGCTACCCCTTGGCATGGTTTGAGTCATGCCTCATGTTGGGCTAGGCACGACCCATGTGCTTGGCTTGATAACATGGTAAACTAACCAGAGTGACAGTATAGTACAGGATACCATCGGGCAATCACACAGGCATTTTTATTTAAAAAAATCGACTGCCCTGTTACTGACTAGCATGTCGCCAATTTTTTTTCCATTCGGCAAGCTAGGCATGGTCATGCACTTTGCCATGCCCACCATGTCATGCTAGGTCGATGGACCACACACCATGCCATACCTGACATTGCACGAGGTTTTAACTGTGTCATGCATGTACAGGTGTCAACCGGGCCGGGTCGGCCCGGCACGAGGCACGGTATGGTTCAGCCGTGCTTGGGCCAGCACGGCACGGAAAAATTCCGTGCCCGGGCCCGTGCTGTGCCCTGGTTAGGCGCGTGCCGTGCCGTGCCATGCCTGGCCAGAGTCGTGCCGTGCCTGACCCGGCACGGTTCGGCACGCGGCACGGCACCCCGGTACGGGTCAGTCCCGTGCCGGGTGTCCAGTGAGCCCGACCCCAGGATGCCCCTCCCGCAAAAAAAGACCGCGGGTCGGGTCTGATTCGACCCGAGCCGCGGTCTTCCTGTATTCCGAACCGCTTGGACAAGCAAGCCCTAGCGGGCCAGGCAAGGCACGGCATGACCCGCGGTGCCTACGGGCCGTGCCGGGTTCGGCTATTTTTAAACCGTGTCGTGCCCGGCTCGGCACGGTAGCACGAACGTGCCCTAAAAAACGGGTCGGGCCGGGCCGGCCCGTTTGACACCTCTACGTGCATGGCACAACATGGTGGCACAACAGTGCCGAGAAAAAAAATAAGTCATGCCGAGAAAATAAAATAGCTCGTGCCGAGAAAAAAAAATAGGTCGTGCCAGAATGGCATGGCCCGTTTTATACCTCTAAATATAGTCACAACACTAGGAAATAGTTATGGCATTGGTATTGATCTCTCATGATCATTATATGATCATAATTATGGAAAATAGTCATGGTACTAAGAATGTCTCTCATGCTTATTATATAGCTATGATATTGGAAAATAGTTTTGATACTGAGAATGTCTTTCATGCATATCATATGGTTGTTGTACTAGGAAATAGTTTTGAGACAAAATTTTTCTATTTCATGTGTACAGTGTCTATAGTGATGTAAGTGGTCATGGCATTGACCTTCAATTCTCTCATATATCATATCATTGTTGCATTATAAAGATGCCATAGCATTGGCAATTAGTCCAAATATGAAAGTTGTAGTTTTATCTTCTCTTCACGATAAAAACATGACTTTGTAGAATGATATTACTTGAGTAATATTCTCTATATTATTTTTTGTCCCAAAATTCATGGCAATACATCATTTTCATGGTTTTGACCGGAGTAGTTCTGGCTTTATAACAATATATAGGTCAAAAATTATAGCTTTGTAAAAAAAATGAACTCAAACTTATGATTACCAATGATTATTAATAATAAAGTCATTGAAATGGGACATTGCCACAACTTTTAGCAAAAGTGTGCTACTTAATTACTACTATATAAAATAAATATCACAACCAATTAAATTTTATGAGATAACTATGATTATGACTATGATAATATTGTAGCAAAATATAATATATTATATACTGGAAGGATTATGTTAATGAGTTGGTATGATCATGATATATAAAGATTATCACTACTAATTTGGAAGAGTTTCGGCTAAGAATGGATGCCAAAACAATGCGAGACTCTATGCTGAGCATACCCTACCCGTCATCCAAAAACACCTTCAAAAGCTTATCAATTTTATAATTATATATCAAAATCCATGAATACTAAAAAATATCATACTAAATTGATTACTCATCCTCAAATAATGACTTCCTCCTTCATAACAAAAAAATAACATTACAATATCTCAAATCATTTCAACACTTTGGGTACATCAATATAATATAGAAATAAACAACAAAAATACAAATTGATGTGGTGATGAGGGTGACCATTATGATTTTCCATTTAGGATCATACACTTTAAAGGTGAAATCTAACTTTTTCATATTAGCTATATCTTCATCTTCTTCTTCTTGAGTGATAGATGCGATATCTTCAATTTTCTATTCTTGATTTTCTTCTTGAGTGATATCTGCAATATAATATAGAGATTTCATCATTTACTTCTTATTCTTCTTCTTAAATGATCGAGGTTAAATATTTAATTTTTTCTATTAGATTCTCTACCACAATTATTTCAATATTAGTCATTGAGATTTCATCATTTGCTTCATCTTTTTCTTCTTGAATGAATGTGATTATATCTTTAATTTCCTCTTCTAAATTATCATTTGTAATAATTTATTTATTAGCTATATGGATTTCTAATGCAGAACTTTCTTCAAACTAAACCAAATCAATAATTATATATCTTATTTCTAGTTATCTCACCTTCTCTTCCATAGAGGTGCTATAGTTTCTCAATTCATTTAGTTTTTCTTCAAGCTTAGTTGTGAATGATAATTCAAATGATGGGAAAAAAACATGAAATATACTCTCCTCATGGCTTTAATATACCCACCTTCAATAGCTCTCTCCTAATTGATAATAGTATTGATACTAGTCGTCATAAGGTGCATAATAAAAACTATTTTTAAAAAAAAAATGAAATAAGTATCCTTGTACTAATAGTTTGTGTTGTTCTCACTCACTTTTATCTCATATTTCTCAAAACAAATCTTATTTGCTTCATTCTTTTCTCATAGCTACTTGAGGATTTTGTTTAGGTTTTCATAAAAATATTGACAAAATATTTTGACATGTAGATTAGTGGCTAAAAATAAGGAAAAAGATTCAAGAATAATATCAAAATATAACTATCCACTTTCCAAAATAAGTTGACAAGACTAGCTTTTAGATTCAAAAAGATTTATCAAACTTAATACTATCTAATTTACGAGAAAATAATTATTATTTTACAAGGATAATTATAGCAACTCACATTGACTAACCAAACTAAACTATCCCTGACAACGGTGGCAAAAACTTATTGTGAATTTGTTATGCATCCTAATTATGTTAGTCAGGTAGTCTCCAAAAAGCTCATTGATGAAAAAATTTTATCAATATAAATATGTAAGTGTATGGGTCATAAAAATAGTAAAGAGGCCTTTTATCTAGATACTAAACACATAGAGATTGTATCAGTAGTTTGATTATTCAATAGTGAGACAACTCAATTCTAGTAAAATATATATTTTGGATTATAGAATCAATCTTAGATTTGTTAATTTATTCATTTAATTTATGTGATGTATATTCAAAGTAGTTCAAATTATATAATGTTTGAATAGACAATGAAGATTAGGTTCTTATCTAATGACTCCTTGTCCTAATAGCATATTAGGAGTTTATCACTATTGAGCTCATCCTAATGGTGGTCCCCTCATAGTTCTTCCCTTGGTATATAACTAATGAGAAAACAAATTATTTATACTTGAGAGTCATTCATAATCTCATACTTTTTAGGAAACTCATTGACTACCCATAATAGTGACTTCATATGTATACTATTATTTTAAGGTTTCATGTATCATATAGGCTAATAATTAACATAATTTAAGTATTTATACTTCTAGCTTCTTAAGTATCATACTCACATAATTAAAATATGATTCCCACAAATTTTACCAATGAGAATCATATGAGTGAACAAACTCACAAGAGTTTTCACTACCTTATGAATCACTGTATGCTCATGCATGCCCAAAGGATTGCTTGTCACCAACATCCTCAATGATGATTTGACTCTCATAATAAAGATAAAATCCTTAGGAAAACATTCTATAGAACATCCATTTTAATGAAGAAGTAGTTCTTCAAAGATGTATATAATGGATTGGAATGTAAAAGTATTTGTAATTTTGATTTCATAAGTATCATACTTATAATGATTGACATATCAATATTTCAGGGTTTAAGATATAGTTTTATCTTGAACATCATAGTTAGAAGGGTTGTCACTTTCTTCCTACCATATGCATGAGAGAGCCTAATAGTTTATATATTACCATTTTTCATGTCAATCATGCATAAACATATCATTAACCATTCATCAATCAATATCCATAATACAACATAAATCAAAAAACATCCATTGATGTGAAATATTGTTATTTCAATTAAATCAAGTTACATAAACTCTAAACCACGTGCTATTTTGATAGAAATTCCCAAATTTATTCTTGAGAGGGGGGTTTGAAAGTCATGTCCCTCAACTCTAAAGATTAGCATTAATTCATGCATCACTAGCTTATTTGTGGAGTTCCTAAGAAGTGCAAAATTCTATGCTAAGGTTTATTAGCTATATCTTAACCCTTTCTTATTACATGGAGGAAAAAAAAAAGAATGAAGGAATTCTTAGGAATTTTTCTCTCTTCCTCTTTTATACTCTAACAATTTTATATTACTTTAAGTAGGAAGTCATGACTTAAAAAAGAGATGCCACTTGGTCACCATCTCTTATGTTTTAGGTCACGACTCTAGAAAATAGTCATGAATCTGGAATGTATCCTAATCTTTTTGTAACACAAAATAGTAGCACTTGGAAATGACCATGACTTGGGCCTAATATCTCTACAACACAAAGTTGCAAAATTGGGAAGAGGTTGTGTCTTAATGTGTTTTCTTTCTCGTTCTTCATATAGGGCTATGATGTTTGGAATGGATGAAGCATTATGAATGGTTCTCATATCATAATAAGGCAGCAATATTAGGAAATCGCCATGATATTGGTGTTGGTGTTTCTTGATCATCATATGGTTACAATGCTAAGAAATAACTATGGCCCTAAGAATGTATTTAATGCATATCATATGATCATAGTGATATTAAATAACCATGACACAACGAATTTCTCTCATGCATTTCATATGGACGTGAAGGTGGAAAATGGTCATGACATAATAGTTTGCCTTTCATATGTCTCAAATGTCCATGGAGTTGTGAGAGGCCATGGGATTGGCTTTCACTTCTATCATATATAATATTTTTACATCACTAGAAAGATACCATGACACTAATAATTAGCTCAAATATAAAAGTCATTATTTTATCTTCTCTTGAGAATAAGAGTCATAGCCTTGGGAATAGCCATACTTGATTAATATCATCTATAATATTTCATTTCCCAAAAGTTATAGTATTAAATAATTGTAGTGACTTTAGCCTAAGTAACTTCAGCTCTATAACTTTCTATACCTCAAAAGTTTAAGTTTTGTAAAAAGGCCTGAACCATAATATGAGACTACTAGACCATATTAAAAATAAAGTCAAATGTTGGGAAATGCTCATAACTTATAGCACAAGTAGGGTACTTAGTTGGTATGATATAAAATTAATATCACAATAATTTATATTCTAGAAGATAAGTATAGTTATGGCTCTGATAATATTATAGCCACAAAGAATATGTTATATAGTGAAAGAATTTTGTTTATGTAATAAGTTGTAGGGTTATAGCATACAAATATTATAATGACCAATTAGGTAGAATTTTGATCAAGAATATATGACGAAACTATGCAAGACTCAATACTATTCATAACTATTCATCAAATTCTGTCATAACTTCAAAGTTGTAGAATTGAATTATAATTATCTCATTTTTATAAATTAGCAAAATGTATAAGAATGTTTGGTAGTTTGTACTAAATAGTATTCTATAGAGTATTTTCTTAATGATTTTGCCTTTAGTATGTGAGTCACATGTTATAGTGGTAAATGGTAATGGAAAAGTTGTGAGACCTATGAGATTGGAGGTGATTCATAAGATGGTATTATTCATATGAGTTACTTTCTATCATATGACTACCATTGATGAGAATTAAATAAAAGTATATGTTACTTATATGAATATGATACTTATAAAGTTGAAAGTATAAATATATTTACTATTATAATAATTTATGTCTATAAGAATAAGAATACACATATAAAGAAACAATCAAGGATAGTTGATGAGTTTTCTAAAATGTATGAACTTGTGAATTACACTCAAATAGAGATAATTTGTCATTTTAGTGGTAAAGTATTAAGGAAATAATTATGAGGAAATCGTCATTGGGGAAGACCTAATAATTGATAACCATCTGTATGCCAATATGGTAATAGAGCATTTCCATAATAATTATAACTTCATTATGTAACCAAAGACAATAATATTTAAACTATCTAGATAAACTATCATGCATAATTGAATATGCCAACCTTAGAATTTATGAATCTTACCTAAAACTAATTTTATCCTTTCAACTAGAGTAGTTGTTGATTGATAGTTAGTTGATTGAAGTACCTAAATAATTTATGTTGGATTGATATTTGATGAAAAATTCCACTTTATTATATGCATGACTCATATATTTTTAGGATTGGGTTGATGAAAGTTATTTGTCTAATGAGATTTTGGGACTTTACCTAATTCTAAAAATTAGGCATCATAACAAAGTCATAATAATAGACATCAATACAATTTCCAATATACATTTGATACTAGCTGATTGAGTACTCTATAATGTAGTAGAAAATAATATGATGAGTGAAATTTTGAATACTCTCACGAGACTATATAAAGAAAAGTCACTTCATAATAAGATCTTCTTAAAAAGGAGACTATACATTCTTTGAATGATGGAATTATTCAGAATATAAACTATTGAATATTCTTATGTATTTTTAGTATTATTAGATGATGCATAAGCATAAAAATATGTCATAATTAGATCAAATTTATGACTTTATATTTTTGGTATATTTTGGTATATTTTGGTATATTTTGGTATATTTTATGACTTTATAATTAGATCAATTTTATGTCATAAAAATATGTCATAAATAATCATAAGCATAAAAATATGCTTTTGGAGGTAATTGATGACTTGATAATGTATGATTTTATCAAGTAGTTTCATGGAGTCATGATCACATTTTCTCATAATAATTAAATGATGGTGAAATTATTTTCATATCATAGTAACCAAATATTGTACTAGTACTAAAAGTCATAGCCATTTCCTACCATATTGACTTTATTTTTATCATGGTTTTTTATTCTCACGTAAGAACCATGACCTTTTCTCAATGTTGTAGTTTTTGAGCTACAAAAAATTACAAATTTAAAATTGCTCAGGAAAAAGTCATGACAATTATCTAGTACTATGACTTTTAAACACATAATGTTACAGATAATATTATTCAAGCTTAGTCACTTCCCAAGACCATGACTATTCCCATTAAAAAGTCAAAGTAGTGACTTAGATGTATGGGCCAATTACCAAGGCTACATACAATCCTAGTGTCATAGCCATCTGATAAAAAAGAAAGATAAAGGCTAATGTTGTAGCCATTTCTAGCAATGTAGTCATTTAATGTATGAGAAAGATCAAGTTGAAGTGACAATCATTTCTATTGCTATCACCATTGATATAGAATAAGACTAATGTCAAAGTCTTGATCATTCATAGTGTCATGACTTTGTATTATAAAAATAAAAGGCACAAGTCATGGATACTTCCTAGCACTATGACTTTATGTGACAAACATATCAGAATGCATTACAAAGACATGACTACTTTCTAGAGTCATGACCTTGAGCCCAAGAGACCAAGGCCAAGGTAATGACATATTTCCAAAACCATGACTTTCTACTTAGATGAATGCTAAAATTCTAGAGTATAAAAGAAAAAAGAGTAGAATTAATCAAAAATTCTATCATATTCATGCACCTAGACAAATGAAAAACATAGTAACAACCCTAGGGGGATATTTGCACTCCTTAGATTATTTAAGAGCTAGCAAGGTATGTAGGATATAAGCTAACCCCTAGGATTATAGCCTATGACTCTCAAACTTCCCCTAGTATGGATTCAAGAATATCAACAAAAATTGTATAATATTAGAGTTTATATCCTAGATTCTCGTGGGGTTATCATTAGAAATCCAAGATTTGTGAGACTTCTTCTCTTGTGTGTCACTGAATCTCTTCCAAATATAATTTATGTGATGTATGAATGCTTTTTTAATTAATTATTTTATTTGATTTATGTTATTAAATGAAAATTAATGGATATAGTGATTAAATAAAAATTAAATTAGGGATTTGAGTATTTGTGGATGTTATATGTCACTTCATTGTATATGTCTTAGAAAAACTAGTTATCAATTAATGTGGATGTTTACAAAAATATTCTTCTAAGAATTTCACTTTTATTGTTAAAGTGACCTTGTGACTATGGAGGATGGTGATAGGTAATCCATATGATATCCAAGAGTGTGTTGTGAGTCACAAGATGGTGATAGTCCTTTGAGTTATTTTCTCTCATAGTATTCCTACTAATAAAATTTGAAGAAAATATATATTAATTATATAAGTATGGTGCTTACAAAGCCAAAAGTGTAAATACTTATAAACTACAATAGTTCTCAATATTTATGATACATAAGGCTAAAGAATAAGAATATATATATATATGAAGCAACTATCAAGGTTAAATGATGAGTTACCTTAGAGGTATGAACTTGTGAATGAACCTTGAGCAGAGCTAATTTATTGTCTTGGTGGTAAAGTATTGAGGTAATAGCTATGAGGTAACTATCATTTGGATATACTAAATAGTGATAACCATTTTCATGCCATTAGTACAAAGGAACATTCTAGAATAATCCAACATTTATTTTATATTCAAATCTAACATAAATCGAACTATTTGAACAAGCATCATAAAAACTAGGTGGACAAACCCTATGATCTAAAAGGCATACCTCAATCCTAAAATATCTCTTCTACTATAATTATATAATCTCATTATTAGTTGACCATACTACTGATATAATCTATGTGGGATCAATATCTAGATGAAAGTTCTTTTTATTACTTATATCACTTATACTTGTAAATCTTTATTGATGAGATACCATCATCAGTGAGCTTTTGGGATATTTTTAAATAATAAAGTGGAGAAGCATAAAAAAGTTGTAATAAGTATTTGGCATCGTTACTAGAGATATTTAGTTTGGTTGGTCGAAATGAGGTGAGATAATAATCATTCAGAAAAAATACTTTATTTTTAGTAGGTTAGACAACACTATTTTGATAATTTTTTGGATCCAAATACTTATCTTGTTATCTTGTTTGAATTGTGGATATGTTGTGTGTTATATTTCTCTTACTCATATTTTTTTTCTTTTTCCTCTCACCAATCAACAGAGTAAAATGTTGAGATTGAGTTTAACACCTTGGGACTTAGAAAATGAAAAATCAAAAAAAGATATACAACCAATCATTCAAGGAAAACTTTAATGTATTTTTTAAGGAGTTAAAAGAGAAAATGATGTAGATGCCTTTCATTTGAGAAAAAACAGAGAATAAAATGAGTGAGAAGAATTAAGAAGAATCTCCATGAAAAATCTTGATTGTAGAAAAAGTAGAGACTTGGGGATCTAATGGAAAAAATTTTATGAATTATAGAACAAAGTCACAATTGAGAAAATAAAAGCCATTACAAACCTAAAGGTCATGGTGCCCACCATAGATACAATACTTGATGGTGTCATGACTTTTGACAAAGTTGCAAGATGTTTATGAAGAATACAAGAAAAAGCTAGTTATCATTTCAACATCACTAAGAAATTATTTGGTGACCATAATAGTGAATCTAATAAAAAATTATGAAGATACTATCACAAAGTCACTATATGATGTCAAAGGGATCAATCATTCAATATATATATGCATAAGATGTTTATGAAGGAAGATGTAAAGCTGATGATTAAACACAAACTATAGTTGAGTCTAATCATCAAAGATGTAATAAAAAATATTGTGAAATGGTTCAACATGGTTATTACTTATATGATACCCGATAATTCATGTGTGATCCAAATATATCTTGTGCCAAATAAATGAGGGTTGTGGTGGTGAAGATAATAAATGATGAAGAGATTTTCACTTGCAACAACAAAATGATGGTTATGTTTTGATTATAGAAAATTGAACAAAGGAATAATGAATGATCACTACCCACTCCCAAATCATAGATCAAATATTAGATAAAATCTCATCTCATTCTATCTATGATTTTATAATTAGAAATTGAGGCTACAATCAGATTTCGATTGATTCGGAAAATCAAGAAAAGATGATGTTCGCTTGTTTATATGGGACATTTGTATTTAGAAAAATACAATTTGGACTTTGTAATTCACCCTTACATTTCAAAGTTGCATGAATATAATATTTACTAATCTTAATGAGGAGATCATAAAAATATTCATGAATAACTTTTTAATTAATGGAGATTCTTTTGAAGAATATTTGTATAACTTAAAAGTTATATTAAAAAGATACAAGGAGAAGAATCTCATCTTAAACAAAGAAAATGTTACTTCATGATTAATGAGTGGATAATTTTGGGACATTCAATCTCTGCTAGAGGATTGGAGATTGATGATACAAAAGTATCCATCATTAAAACCATGTCACACGTGATTATAGTCAAAGGGATGAAGAACTTCCTCAGAAACATAGGGTTTTATTGGATATTCATCCATAACTTTTCAAAAAATGATGAAACTATTATGTAAATTATTGGGGAAAGATGTGGTATCTACTTTTGATCAAAAATACATCAATACTTTTGAAGAACAAAAAAAATTGGTTGAAAGTCTAATTTTGATCATACCATGATGAAAAAAACTATTTCTTATTATGTATGATAAAAAGTCATATGTCTTGGAAGCTGTATTGTGATAGAAGTAAGATAAAATTTTTAGAGCAATTTCATAAGCTAGTCAAATTTGAATAAAGCCCATGTGAATTATACAATGATGGAAAATGATACATTATATGCATCATGTAGTGATATATTACTTGATGATGAAAAAGAAAGTTCAACCAAGAATGATAAGGTGGATACTTCTCCAAAAAATTGATCTCGAAATTAGAGATAAGAAGAGGAGTGACGATTTGATACCCGGCCATTTATCACATTTGAAACCTAGACATAAAAGTATTGAAGAAGATGAAATTTTAGAAAATGTCTCGGATTAGCAAGTTTTGTCAATAGAGACTCGAATTCAATGGTATACTAATTTTTCTAACTATTTAGTATGTCATGCCTTATCCCCATTTTTTACATCAAATCAAAAGACTATTTCTTTATGATATGAAACATTATGTTTGGGATGGTCCACTTTTATTTAAAAGATATCATGATCAGATTATAAGGAGATGTATTCTTGAAATTGAGCAACCAATGATTACCCTAAAATACTACTTTTCCCCATTTGAAGGGCATTTTGGAATTAACAAATCTACTCAACAATTATTACAACCAAGTTTTTTGGTCATCATTATATTTATATGACATGAAATATTATTTATCTTTATCCTAGAAGTATAAATCTTTTTTGTATGGAGAATTAATTTCATGGGTACTTTTTTGGTTAATTGTGAGAAAGAATATTATATTGGCAGTGGATTACATATCGCAATAGGTGGAAGTGGTAGCAATATGGAAAAATGATGTAAAGACAATTTTTGAGTTCTTACACAAAAATATTTTCAAAGGATTTGCAGCATATGATGTATCATGAGTGATAGAGTGAGTCATTTCTATAGAACTGCTTATAAGACACCATTGAGAATGTCCCATTTTTGACTCATCTTTGGAAAGGGTTTCTACTTGTTGGTTAAATTTGAACATAAAGTATAGTTGAATATTAAAAAGTAGAATTATAACTTGAAGGATGCAAAGCAAAGAAGGGTTCTACAAATGAGTTAATTAGAAGCGATGAAAAATAAAACATATAACAACCCATGAATTTATAAATATAAAACAAAATAATGGCCTGACAAGAAAATGCAAAGAAGAGAGTTTAAAGTTGGAGAAAAAACATTAGTTTTAAATTCTTGGTTGAAGTTGTTCTCATTTAGTTAAAATTTCAATGTATGACCCTTTTGAAATAATTTCAGTTACTCTCTATGGAACAATCATGGAAAATTAGAAAAAAGGAGCATAATTCAAGGTAAATAAAAAAAATGATAAAGCATTATATAGATGTGACAAAATTTTGGAGGATTAGCTTAAAGACAAAGCCATGGTTAAGCACCTCATTGTGATTTTATTATTATAGAATAAAATTGTCTATCAGAAGCTCAATGAGAAAGATGTGGCCAAGAACATTGCCATAAATTTGATATTACATATTGAAATTACCCATCATAAGCTTAGTGAAAAAGCTGCGGCCATTCATAGTGTTACAACTTTGGTGTCACATTAAGGAATTGACCAAGAGTAGCTAAAAGAAAAAAGACAAATATGCTCAACTTTATGACCTTGAAAATATAGAAAAAGAATGGTCAGGCTAGAACTGAAAAAAAAGTCTCGACAAGACTCAAAGTCATGATATCCAAGGAAGGAAATGCCAAAGAAGGAATTATAGATAATGTAAGATGAAAGTAAAAATCTAGCATGGATAACATAGAATAATGATAGTGCTAAGAAGGTATTAATGATCTAGCTACAATCATTAAACATATTGTTGTTTGGGAGGCAATTCAAAGATTTTTTTTTATGTGTGATTTAATAAATATTATATACTCATCACATGAATGATTGTATATACCCAATTTATCATAGGTATAGTCAAGAATTCAAATCTTTCCATGATTATCAATATGTCCACTATCTTGAGATAGTATGATAGAAAAACCTAGTTATAGAGAATAAATTATTGTTTGACATAATATAGCAGATTATTTTTTACTGAGGGGAAATTATTACTCGGGGATGAGTACTATTTTTAGTGTAAAAATGTATTCGATATGTAAACTACTAAATATTCTTATATATTTTCAGTACTATTAGATAATATATAAGCATAGAAATAAGTTATATGGTAACAATTTCAAAATTTTTGAGTTTTAGTGGATTTTGATGTATAGTCAAAAAATTGGTATGTTTTTAGAGGTAATTGGAAACTTGGTGATGTATGAGTTCATCGAGCAATTTTAGTATACATCCTTGACCAAATATCGACTTAATTAGTCATGGTAATATTTGTACACTATGAATCTACCATCTTGTTAGAATAATCTTTTATCTATATAACACATTCTTTTTAGCTATGATTTTATCATATAGTCAAAACCATATTTATGTCATAATAATTATATAGTTATGACATTGATTTCAAGAATCCCATTGGTGAGTATCATTAGAATAATCAAGAACCCCATTGGTACTAAAAGTTATGGTGCTAGGAAGTGATTGTGACTTTTATCATTATCAAGACTTTGTATTCTCAAGTCTAAGTCATAACCTTTTCCTAAAGGCATGACTTTTGAACTATAAAAAATTATAGGGCCAAAACTACTAAGGCCAAAGTTACAACAATTATCTAATATCATAACTTTTGGATACATAATATTACAAAAGGTATTACTCGAGTATAGTCACTTCCCAATGCCACAACTCTTCCTCTCAAGAGAAGACAATGCCATAACTTTGATGTATGAGAACATTTCCAAATCCATACTTGTTTGATATATGAGAAAGATCAAGATCATGAGTATTTCTAAGGTCGCAGCCAATTGATACATGAGATATATTAAGGACAAGGTTATGATCATTCCTAATACTACCATCATTTGATACAAAAGAAAGGCCAAGGATAATATCATGTACATTTCTAGCACCACATATATTTGATACATGAGAAAGATTAAGGTTGAAGACACAATCATTCCCAGTGTTGTGCCCATTTCATGCAGAAGAAAAACTAAATCCAATGCCATGGTCATTCCCATTGCTATAGACATTTGATCTTAAAAAAAGTCTAATGCTAAAGCTATAACCATTCTCAATATTATAACATTATAATATATATTCAAAAGGTAGAAGTCATGAATATTTCTCATCACCATGAATTTGTTTTACAGAAAAATTGTAATATATTCCAAAGTCGTGATTGCTTTTTAGAGTCATGACCTCGAGCTCAAAAGACCAAGGCCAAAGTTGTAGCATCTTCTCAAAGTCATAACTTTCAACTTAGAAAAATACCAAAATTTCTGAGTATAAAAGAAAAGAGAGATTTATTAATCAAGAATTCTTTTTCTTCTTCACATACCAAGACCAAAGCAAATACTAGCAACAACCCCAAGAGAAATTTTCATACTCTCTAGAAGATTTACAAGAAAAAAAGAGATGTAAGACATAAGCTAAACCATACATTTGGCAAGAACAACTCTCAACCCTACCCCCCTCTAGGGTGGAATCAGAAAAATCAACCAAAATAGTATGAGATTAGAGTTTGTGATCTAGATTCTCATGAGGACTATCATTGAGAATCCAAGATTCATGACACTTTTTGTTCTTATACCTCATTGAATCTCTCCCCAATATTAGTTTAAATTAAGATTTATAGTTTGAATAATTATGATTATGTGATGTATAAATAGTCTTGTGATTAATTATTATATTTAATTTATATTACATAATGGAAAATGATGGATATAGTGATTAGATAGAACAAAAATAATGATTTAACTATTTGTGGGTTTGTGCAACTTTCCATTATGGATGGTGACAAATAAACTCTGAGGCTCACTCACACATATGGTAGAAAGAAAGTGATAGCCCTTTTAACTATGATGTATGAGATTAACATATACATTAAAATCCAAAATTGAGATATGTTAATTATTATGAGAATGATACTTACAAAGCTGAAAGTATGGATAACCATACATGCCACTTTATTGTATATGTCTTTGAAGAAATGATTTTCAATTGAAATAGATATTTAATAGAATATTCTTCTAAGGGTTTTATCTTTAAGGTGATAATCACATGAATACTATGAAAATTGGTGATAGGTAATTTATAGGATATGCATGTATATATTGTGACTCACGTGATGGTGATAGTCCATTGAGTTGTTTTCAATCATATGGTTATCACTAATGAGGTTTGAGAGAAGAAATTTTTGTTTTGATAAGTAATAAATTGAGAGAAGAATATTTTAATTGTATGAGTATGGTGCTTACGAAGTAAAAAGTATAAATACTTATAACTACATCAATTCTTAGTCTTTATAACACTTGCAGCTTGAGAATAAAAATATACGTACAAAGAAACTATTAAGAGAAAGTGATGAGTTGCCTAAAAGGTATAGACTTTTGAATGAACCTTGAGTAGATATAATTTATTATCTTAGTGGTAAAGTACTGAGGGAATTGTTATGAGGGGATCATCATTAGGAGGAACTCAATAGTATTAACCATCTTGCATATTGTAAGGGCAAAGGGGAATCCTATAATAATCTAATATTTTTTCTAAACCTAAACCCAATATAAATTAAACTATTTGAACATGCATCATACGGATCAAGTGACCAAATCCTATGATCAAAGAATCATACCTAAATCTTAAAATATCTTCTATATTTGAATTATGTTGTCTTGCTATTAGTTGATTGAACTACTAAAGCAATTTTAGTATGATCAATATCTAGATGAAAGTTTTCTTTCCTACTCATATGACCTATATACTTGTTGATCTATATTGATGAGATACTCTCATCAATGAACTTTTGAGATATTATTTAACTAACAAAATTGGACAATATTATAAAGTCGTAATAGAAATCCATAATGGTAACTGATTATAGCAATTCCTTGATTGCTCTATTTTCTCAACTTACTATGTTAGGTCATAAAATATAAGAAATTGAATATGCTGAGATTCTTCTCCAAAGTCTACATAGTTCATATGATCAACTTATCATCAATATGGTGAATGATGTCCCTTATAGACTATCTAGTCTTATATGATATTGCATATTTATTTTAGAAGAAGGTAGTAGATGCAAAAATAAGTAGGATAGACCGACAAGTTCATAGTAAGTAGAAGCATTGCCAGTGAAATGTGGGAGATTCTTCTAGGATGAAAACCGAAGCAAAATTATTTAACACATACCTTGATCATTCATGATGTTAGAGTTCTTTAGAGCCATCTTTCATGTTTCTTAATCTACCTTCATGAGAAAGAAGATGCATAGTGTGTGCACGATGCGATGCATTTCTTTTGCCAATAAATCAAAAACATGTAATAAAAAATTACAAGCATCACATCACTTTAGAAAAGTGATGTGACATGTCACTTTATTATATTAAAGATTCAATTAATTTATTTTATATATATTTATATTTAAATAATTTATTCAAATTTATTTATATCAATTAATACAATTAATTAATATAATTTCAATCAAATTAATTACTCTAATTATATATAGGTATATAATCTAAATAAATAAACTAAATCTTTAATTATAATTTTAAATGTTTCTTATTGCACTATAAAAGGCTATAGATGGGACATTGACTTAATATAATTTTGGGCTCCTAATGTAAATTATATTTACCATAATTCATGTTAATTATAATTTATATCATTATTAAATTATAATTACATTCCCTCATTTATTCTAAATAACTCACATCTTTTGTTATTCAATGCTTATATAACTCTTTATATTAAGATTACAGATGCTCATCAATTGAATTAAATTACTGATAATTTAATTCAACCAATCTCTTATATATTACCTCAAAACCTTTGACATAATTAATTTTAATATACTAGATTAAAATTCATCTATAAGGTTTGATAATATCAAAACTATAAGCATCCTCAAGTAAGCATCATCACATTATTTTATATGACATGGATTCGATTGATAATTAGAATTTACCAAATAATTGATAAAGTTATCCAACACACCGAGTCTATTGATGTAATTATAATTCTCACCTTTTATGAGTCAAAATAGTTATTAATAATAGTAAGTGTTTATCAATTATATCAAAATTAAAAGTAATAGTATTTGCAATAATAATAGCATGTTTTTATTTTACATGTCAGTATAAAATAATTATACTACTTTTGTCTCATTCAATACACATGAGTGCCCAAAAATAAGAAGTTAGAATTTTACTATTCCCCATTATTAAGATAGACCTATTAAAATCTAGTACTATAATCTTATTGATAGAGTGTCCAACTCAATCTAGATTGTGAATAGTAAATTTATATTCTGCAACAACCAATAATTTGATCTTCCATATATAAGCAGAATTCTACATAGTAAATTATCTACTATGTAAAATAAAAGATACATATTTATATTTTAAATACAATCTCAGGTTATTGTCATCCAAAATAAAACCAAAATAAATTCAACCATCAATTAAAAGGATAAACAACCAAAAATAGTTTTCATATAAAATGGTTCCGACACCCATTGGAAGTCAAATTAATGGCAGATCAAAATAAAGAAGTAAAAAAATATTAAGCACTATAAATGTGGCAGCAAATGTTACTTCAAAAAAATTTAATTTTATAAGAAAAAAATGGAGACAATGAGTCATCAAATACTCAAGAGAATCTAGAAAGCATCAAAGATGACTGGAGCATTCTATATAGAAACATAGTAATAATGGTTGAAAGAAAAATGTAAGTTATTGAAGTTTGGTTACTAGATTTAGGAGTATCATGATACCTAACATCTCATAAGTTTCATAGATATGAATTAATCTCAAGAGGTTGTGTATATATCAGTGATAATTATGAATTGAAGATTATTGGTATTGATACTATCAACATAGAAATATTTGATTATATAGTTTGTATCATTTAAAATGTACAAATTGTAAAGGACTTGAAAAAAAATATTATCTTTCGAACAAATAGATAGTCATTGTTATAAGACCCAAATTAAGAATAAGATGATAAAGATTATGAAATATATACTTGTAGTTATGAAAGCATAAAAATTACAACAAATGTATCATTGTTAAAGGAGAAATAATATAAGAAGTTGTTATATGTGTCGTATCAATTAGTATAAGAGAAAATTCGATGATGATGTGGCATCTCAAACTAAGTCACAAATCACTATGAGGTTTAAGATTCTCTCAAATAGAAAGCTACTTTCAGGGCTCAAATTGATAGATTTATCTTTTTATGAGTATTATGTTGCAAGAAAGCAACATAGATTGACATTTAGTATATTAGTTTTCTGGAGTAAGTTCATTTTACACTTCTGTCTTTCATTAATGATTACTATATGAGATATTAGATGTATCCAATCAAGATAAAATCAAATGCATTTTCATTTTTAAAGATTTTAAAGCATGGGTAGAACTTCAGTCTGAGAAAAGGATTAGTGCACGAGCTTAGATAATAAAAGAGAGTATACAAATAGCGAGTTTTTTTATCTTTGTAAGCAAGAATGTATCAAATAGTAGTTCATAGTCATATACCCACCAAAAAAAATTGAGTGGCAAAATGAATAAATAAAATTCCTGTAAAATGGATGAGAGTTATATGGATAATTGTAAGTCTAAATACCTACTTTTGGGGCGAAAGTAGCTAATACCACTTATTATTTGATGAATCAATTATTATCAATTGCAATTGAGTTAAAGATATCATTGGAGATGTGAACTAGTAAACAAGTAGATTATTCTATTTTATATTCATTTGGATGTCCCACATATGTGATGTATCACACCCAAAAAAGAATAAAGTTGAATTTAAAATATAAAAAGTGTGTATTATTAGGGTATCTTTAATGAGTAAAGGGTATCACTTATGCGATACAACAACCACAACGTTGTTATTAGTAGAAATGTAATCTTTATAAAAAATCAACTATAAAAAAATAATAAAAATAATAGCATGTCAAACAAAAGTTTCATAGACAAAAATTATATAAGTGAAAAATAATTTGAAACAAGAAACTATAGTTTCTATGGAAGAAGCACTAGAGCATGAGATATAAGAAGTCGAGTTTGAGGCTCCGGAAGTTAGTCAAGCAACTCATGAAAAAAAGTAGTCGGCTTGATACTTAGAGTATATTAAGGAGAGAAATACTATTTAATGTCTTTTGACAAAGGATGTAGAATCATTAACTTTTCATGAGGCTATATGTAGCTCCGATACATCTCTATGGATGATGGCATGCAAGAAGAAACTAAAGCTCTATATAAGAACAAGACATAGAAGCTAGTATGATTACCACGTGAAAAAAAATTCATTAGTAATAAATGGTTCTACAAGATCAAATGAGATAGTTATAATCAAGTATAATAGTATCATGTAAGATTGATCATAAATGGATATAATAAAAAGGAAGGCATCGACTTCGACAAAATTTTTTCTTGTTACTTCATTCTTCAATAATTAGAATAGTCATGGCCTTGTGTCTTGTGCTTATTTTACATTTGGAATATTTATATGTCAAAACTATATTTCTTCATGTAGAACTTGAAGATTAAATTTATATAGTCTAACTAGAAGGTTTTTCTAAAACAAGCAAGAAGAAAATGGATTATAGGTTGAATGAATCTTTATACGATCTCAAATAGGTATTGAGGTGTTAGAATAAAAGATTTAATTCCTTCATCATTAGCCTTGGGTATAATAGACTTAATTCAGACCATTATACATAATATAAGAGATTTAAGGATGAAAATAACTTCATCATTATATTATTATATGTATATGACAAATTGATAGCAAGCCTCAATAAATATTGATTCCAATATTTGAAGACATGATTCACTCAAGAATTTGATATGAATAACTTGAGACTTGAAAACAATATTCTAGAGATGTATATTTACTAAGATATAAATAATAAAAAAATATGGCTCTCTCAAAAAAATTATTTTAATAAGAACTTATGATATTTCAACATACAAGATAGTAAGCCAATTTCTACCTCATATTCTATTAATTTCAAGTTATTCTCAAGTATGTGTCCTTACATAGAAAAAATAAGTCTATAGATTCTCCCAATACCATATGCATCATTAGTGGGGAATTTGATGTGTGCCATGATTTCTACAAGACTAGAAAATACATAAATAGTGAGAGTTATTTATTGATTTATGATAAATCATGGTAGAGAGCATTAGAGTACAATGAATATGGTTCTTTGATACCTTATTGTTAGAGTCTATATTGATTTAAACTATAAGAAAGATATTGACAATAGTAGGTACATTACCAGCTATGAGTTTACTTTTATTGGAAAAGTTATAAGTTGGGTTTCAAAGCTACAATCTATCATGTCTACTTTTACAATAAAAGATAATTATGTTGCATCTACACAAACTAGCAAAAGAAAAATACTAGAGTTTGTAAAGATTTTGAACAAAAAACAAAAGAAAATCACTTTATATTATGATGGTTAGTGTGCTAACACTTTGTAAAAAAATCTAGAGTTTGTTATTGTTAGCATTTTATATCTCTCGATAGTGATTATGCTAAATTATAATATTGCACATGAATATATATAATGTACACCACAAAAATCAAACACTATTTTCAATATGGTTTGCTAGTTGTTCAATACGACTAACCTACTTCTTCCATAAAAGTATTTAGCACATACAAATTAATAATCAATTGTTACAGTACAAAATCACGTAGAGACATAGAGATAGAGATAGAAAGAGAGAGAAAGAGATGAAGAACAAAGAGTGCTTAGAAATTATGCATACAATGAATTTATAAGAAAAACAAATGAGTTTCTATCACAGATTGGGCCGGATCAATAGAGTGGACTAGGTCACACTCCAAAAATTTCTTCGACCCACTGACCAGGAAACATGACCCCCATTATTATCCCAGTGCCATGTGACCAATCTCTCAACATATTAGTTCCTTCACCTTTAAATAAAATAGAGGTACAAGAAATCAAATGGTTAACAAGATAACAAAACAAATTATATACTATAGTTATGGCTTTGTTAGGGTGTAGAATCTTTTTGTTGATTAACATGATCAAAATGCATCATTGAACAATTATCTCTTATCTAATATAGTCTCGCATATATATGGGTTGAACAAGTTGTAAAATGGATATAAGTGTAGATATTTATCCTACAAAAATTGTGTTAGTTGTTCAAGAAACCATCATTGAATTAACTACTATCCGAGTTAAGTCAATAAGCTTAGATATTTGGAAAGAAACTTAGACTCTAGGGTTGGTTCATTTCCTTATACATGATAAATATTTGGTTAATATTATATTTGATTATTAAATGAATGGTAGATTAGTAAGAAAATACTCAAGTACCCTCTTGGAAACATGGTGGCTTTCATTCTTTAACTATCACTACCAAAAATGATACCCTATTATTTTTTTTCCATCAATATTTTAACACTAAAGGCACATGTTATTTTGGTCATAGATCATTTGAACATCTACTCCTTTTAAAAAAATTATTAACTATCCTTGATGATTACTTTGAATATACAATTCTAGTTTCTAACCTCTAATATCTTAAAGATGCAAGATGATGTGATAATAAATGTGTTGCTGTTTTTGGCTTCATAAACATTATATTTGTGAAAATAAATATACATATTCCTATGAATCCCACCTATGAAAATTATACAAGAGAAATTGACTTGCAAGTTTGTCACCAATATATAACTCTCTTGCTTGTGCCGCATAACATATATGTCATTACATTGTCTTCCACTACTAAGACATGACTCATATACTATGGTGAAATACCCAGGTTAGATATTCTATTTAACCCCATATAACTCATGGTTAGTTTTTCTAAAATATACACAATAGATTGGTCTTAAGTATTTTCATAATTTTGGTTTCGTAAGTATCATACTTTTAACAATTAAATTTAACTCAATCTCAAGTTTTCAAACATAGATTTATCTCACATATTAATATTTGAAAGTATCTCACTTCCTTCTCATTATGTCATGAGAGTATGTCTCATGACATATTTATTACCAATTGACATAGCCAATATGCATAAACCTAAGATATCATGAAAACCCTAAATTTTATTTCTATATAACATTTATATCCATTAATATCAAAACCACAACATTAACATATATAGCAATCAAATAAAATTAGGTATCCATCAATACAAGTATATAACCCAATCTAGATCTCAATTTAGGTTAATATGGAAAAATATTTCATTTGAAATATTTTGAGCGACATCTCATAGAATTGAGGATTCTTAATGTAAGCCCAAATAGAAATCCAAGTATCAAAACCTAAACTTAATTAAGTATTTTCCACATTTGTCTTGGTTTTGCCCCTAATTAGGGATTGGAATCAAACTTCATAGGATTTTGTTATTATGCTTGGCTCAAAATCTGATTCCTCTTCCCCTCTTCTCTTTTTCTTCTAAGTGTGTATTAAATACTTTCAGAATTTTGTATGATGCTTTCAGTTGGAAGTCATAGTGATGGCTTGAAATCATAACTTTTGTGTCTCATCGAATCTTTTCTAGAGTACCAAAGTCATGGTTAAAATGGTTTTCATGACTCAAGTAACTCCCCTCTAGAGGAAGATGCCACAACACTAGGAATGATCATGATTGTGACTAATTCTATTTAGAGCAAAATATTGTGAAGATAGAAAAAGCTCCGATAATGTGTTCTCTCTATAGAAAAATGTCATGATGCTATGGATAGTTATGACTAATGTATTTGCTCTTTGTAATACAAAGTCATGATGCTGATAATTACCATAGCTCCAGTGAATTTTCTCTATCATACAAATTCATTGACTAGAAAAGGCTATGACTAGAGTAAATACACTATGGAATAAAAATTCATGGTTAAATATAATTTCATGACTTAAAATACTTAGTATTTTGGCTATGTAATGAATGAGTTGTGATATTAGAATTTTCCATGACTAATTGTACCGATGAGGTACTTGACTACCATGATATAAACATAATATCATGGATGTTATATATTTTAAAGATATTTTGGTTGTGACTCTAGTAAAATATCATGGTCATGAAGACTAAGTTTTATAATGAAAAGATTATGTCTACTTGGTGGTAGATTCATTATATACAAAGATTATCCCAGCTAGTTTTGCAAAGTTATGACCAAGAAAAGATATTATAACAACCCAATAAGATAATGAAAAGCATACTCAAGTCATAACATGAGAAATATTTATTTCTCTCCTCTAAGCTTTTACTCCATCAAGTCTACCAATGTTTACCCAAAATATCTATGATTTCACTAATATTCATTAAAATTTCTCAAAACATAAATTTAACAAAATAACTCAATTAAAAGCATAATTATATGCAAACATACTAATAAATATATGCTAAATCACCCAAAAAGTCAGTATGTCTAGTGTAGAATAAATTCACACACTAAAAGTATTATTCATCCTCGAATAATAAATATCTTTCTATTTTTTCAACACAACATAAACATCACAAAAGAAATACCATGATTGGGTTTGAGTGTCGTGGTTGACTATTCTATTAAGGAAATAGGATCTTAAATCATGAGATAAGTCATTTTGTTTTTGAATCATAAGTGCATGTGTTTATTCATCAAATTGCATTAAACATTTTTTGATTGTTCTCCCAAATAGCACTTCATTTAATGTCCATAGTGAGATTTTTATTGAATCTCCAAATTGGATAGTAAATTAGTAATCTCAATGGTTCGTGCAAGCTTCTCTATATAATTTTTCATTTCTTCTCATCTTCCATATAGACAAAATTAATCATCGAGAACTTCTTTTTTGGGGCATTATTCCATTGATGTCATGACTTTGGAAAAAGTCACAATATCATTGCCTATGAACTACTTTGGTAGAGTCATGACTCGTTGTGAAGTTGTAGCATGTGGAATTACTCTCTCAAGTTGTCATAGCTTTGGAAGAAGTCATGAAAATATTTAAATCTTATGTTCCTATTTTTTCATGATTTTTCTTCTACTATTGTACATTTGTTATGACACCTAATTTTATCGATTAAATGATATCCCAATTGCTTATTAATGAGAGTATATCATCAAATGAGATCCATAAGTGCACGGCTCATACAAATAATAAAATAGCCTTTCAACTATATATTGATCTCACAAGATTGCATCAATAGTTCTATTATTCAACAATGAGATGCCCATTTTTTTGTTATATGGATACTTGAATTATTAAATAATTTTAGGTTAATAGTTTATTGATTTAATCTATGTGATACTGTTTTAGTTGATAAACTTATATTATATTTGACATAGAATGAAAGTTGGATTATTATGCAATGACTCATTTGTCTAATGGCATACAAGGTGATTGTTACCATTAAGCTCATCCTAATGGTGGTCCTCTCAATGTTTTCTCCTCATTATGTTACCATTGAGATAACAATTCATCTATGCTCGAGATTCATTCATAATCTCATACCTTTTAGTTAACTTCATCAACTACCCTTGATGGTTACTTTAGGTGCACACTCTTATTATATGGCCTCAAATCTCATAGAGATCACAGATTGGCGTGGATTGTAAGCTTTAACACTTTTGGATTATTAAGTACCATACTTGCATAGTTAATATATAATTTCCTAAAGTTTGTGAGAACTATATGAGCAACATAACTCACAATGACTATCACCACCTTATGAGTCATAACATATTCATGCATGTCCCAAGGATTATTTGTCACTATCCTCTTTTGATGATGATATGACTCACACACTAAAGGTGAACCCCTTAGGAGAACATTCTATATAACATTCATAGCAATCAAAAACTAATTATTTTAAGATGTATATAATATAATGGCATGTAAAAGTATAAGTACTTTTTGGCTTTATGAATACCATACTCACAATGATTAATATATCAAATTTGGGATTATAATCTATAGATTTATCCCATGTATCATAGTCAAAAGGATTGTTACCTCCATACTATCATTTATATAAGTGAGCCTTGTGATTTACATATCACCATCCATCATGATAATCTTGCACCAACCTACCAATAATTAAAACTTTAATTCAAGTTCTATTTAATCACCATCCATATATATCTATACATAAAATAAATCAAATATCATTCGTTTATTAATAAATAAACCCAATTCATATCACATATTTCAATCTACACAAATCCTAAGCTCATGCTAGTTTGGAACAAATTCTTAAATCAATCTCTAGAGGAGAGGGATTTGAGAGCTGCACCCTCCAACTCTCGAGATTAGCATTAATCTTGCATCCCTTTCTTACTTGTGTAACTTCTAGAAAGTGCTAAATTCATCCCTAAAGTTTGGTAGTTGCCATGATTTTTCTTATTACATGAGAAACAAGAAGAGGAGAACGAGAGCTTATTTTAGAAATTTATTTATCTTCCATATTTATACTCAAGTAATCTTGCATTACTCTAAGAAAGAAGTCGTAGCTTTCATAAAAAATGTCATACATTTGGCCTTCATCTTTTAGTTTTGAGGTTGTGACTCTAGAAAATGGTTGTACTTTTGATATACATCTTGATCATTCTGTAACACAAAGTTATGGTACTAACAATGATCATGACTTGAGCCTAATATCTATATAATACAAAGTCATTGTATTTTAGAATAATCATGGCTTCATGTTATTATCCATTATATGGTCATAGATGCCCATGTTGCTAGGAAGTGGCCATGGAGTGGGGATGGCTTCTTGTCTTGTTATATAGTCATGGTGCTTTGTAGAGTTCATAATATTGGCAATGGTACTTTTTGAGTTCTATATGGTCATAGCTCTGAGAACTAGTTGTGACATTGAGAAGTTCTTTTATGTTTTGGTTGTGGCTGCATCACTGGGAAATGGCTATGGTGCATAAGTTTTCATTTATATCTTTTAAGTATCCATAGTACTAAAAGTAGTCGTGACACTGACATTCTCTTCTCTCATATATCTTATTATCATGAAACTGACTCTCTTCTCTCATATATCTTATTATCATGAAACTGACTCTCTTCTGTCATATATCTTATTTCCATGACACTATTAAGATGTTGTGCCATTGGAAATTAGCTTGAGCATACAAATTATTATTATGCATTCCATTGAAGATAAGAGTTGTAGTATTAGAAATGGTCATACTCAAGTAATATTCTCTATAACATTCAGTATCCCAAAAGTGATGACTTTAAATAATTGACATGACTTTAGCAAGAGTAGTTATTTCTTTATAATTTTATGTAGCTCAAAAGTTATAGTTTTGTTAACAAGTCATGGCTCTTACTTGAGATACATAGCTATATTAAAGATAAAGTCATGGTACTTAGTCTTGATAGTATCCTTGAGCACTAGTAGGATACTTGATTGATGTGACTGATAATTAATGTTGAAACCATTTAAAATTTCTAAGCTAAACATGGATAAGACTTCATGATAATATCATAACCACTAGAATGTGTTACATGGTAAAAGGATTTCACTAAAATATTGGTAGGGTCATAACATACAAGGAGTATCTTGACCAATTAGATAGAGTTCTAGCTAATAATGGATGTCAAAATTATGCAAAACTCAATGATCTATTCCTTATGCTAAACACATCCAAAAACCTCTTGATGTTACAAGTATTCATCAAAACTCTCCAAAATACTAAAGTCACGAAATCAACCCATATTATCTCTATTTATACTCCTACATATCATTATAACCCACAAATATATAAAAATGTTTAGTGATTTGAACATTGAACATCTGCCATGACTTTTTTAATTGATCTAGCATGTAAAGTTGTAGCTTCTTATTAAATCACAGTTTTCTTTATTATAGATACTTCAATTTATTTTCTTTTGGATTTTTCATTTTTGTTGTTTTTTCCTTGTCTTTATCTTTTAATGAACCAACCCTCAACTATGAAATTTTCTTTGCTTGTACTGCTTCTACAATCTCAAAAATTACCTCATGGATTTCTCCATGTCATTGAATTGAGAATTTCTAGTTTCACCTCATCCTTCACACCCATGGAGTGATCTAAATTGGATTCTCTAGAATTCATAACTTTGAAGAAGTTCATGACATGGTAGTAGTATTTTTCATCATTATTACTTCCACTATTTTCGTAAACTCAAAGTGCATCTGATCTGCCATCTTCTCCATCTTCATCAAGATAATATTATTCTATAAAATTATTCCATCCAAAATCCACCTTTTGTCTCATCATGGTGTATAGTAGGCTATTTATTCTCAAATAATCTTCTTCATCATATTCTATATTCTACATGTTTTCATAGAGATTGAACTTCAATTGTCCTTTGTCCACATGAAGTATGAGCATACTTTTTCGGACATCAATTAATAGCCTATCCAATAGCTAAGAATGGTCATCATAAGATCAATAAAGCATATTAATCCTCCATATATAACACAATAAAATCTATCAAGAAAAAAAAATACTAACCTTTACTAATATATCTTCAACAATATTATTTAGAAATGTTATTGAATGATTAGTCAAATAAGTGAGAGACTGATAGGAGTAGTCTCACATAGGTTCACCTTCTACTCTATAGACAATACATCAAATTCACACATATTCCTAAATCACAGAGTGCCTTCTAGAAAGTATGCTCCATAATAATGTATAGAATCTTATAACTTCCAAGATTTTTTAACTTTCTTGAATGTTTACTTTAGATGATAGTGCTATACTTATCAGTCATATTTATCATCCCATATATCTACAACTTTTGTTTGCTACACATTATATCCTTCATGAACTTCACATAATTCGATATTGGTGATAATACTTTGAAAAATAGAATACTAATTTCCAACTAAAAAATATTAAAAAAATATCTTAGAACTATTTTTCTATCTTTTCCTTTCTAAAATGTGGTGGAAAAGAAAGATTATAAGGAAGAGATTTATAGTTTTCATAGTCTTTTTCTAGCACGTCCTTTTGATTATTACTTCAAATCATTTTTATTTTCTCTTCATTCCATACTTTTTCATTTGTCATATCTGGAAGCATGAGTTGGGCAATGGGTTCTATAGTGCCATGACCTAGGAAAATATTACAGCATCTTGTGTCGTAGTTCTAGGTTGTATCGCAACTTTCTCTTCTATTTCAGCTCCCCCTTTTGACTTCCGAATCTGCATGTTGCCCCTTCATTTCTCTACCTCTTCTAAGTGTAATAGATAGACACTTTTTTGGATTTTTCTGAGTATTGATTGGTATTACATTATTTCTCTTCTCCTCCATTAATAGCACTAGTCATCCAAGTTGATTCTCTCAATGATCTTTATTGCCATGTTCATTTGTCATGTTCTCATTTCAATCTGATTCATATAGTTTTCTTAGGTAAATCTTTTCTTTATCTTCATGAGCAAGACAAGTATTTTTATTTTTGTGATGACTTTTGTACTTCCTTTAGGTGGTTAAAATTTGAGTTAGAGACTCCTTGAAATTAATAACTCATTAAGTTATTCTAAAATTTCTTCTAAAATTGGCACATGTTCTACTGTATATTCTCATAACTCTCATAAGATAGGCTTTTATAATGTCTCATATTCTGATGATAGTAGTTAGGGCATTGTTATTCAGTCAAAAAATATCTCTTACTCTACAAAACATTGGCTTACTCTATTTAATATATTAGGTTGACATTTTACTATTTCTTGTTATTGCTAAATAGAATTTTCTCACAATTTATCACTTTCACTTCTCATTTTGGGCTCCAAACTTATTGAAAAATATATTTATTTTTCTTTCATAGCAGTCAATCTATCCAACTCCAATACTCTTGCTTGCCTCTTTCCAAATGCTTTATCATTTAAAATTTGGTTGTTATTCTTTGCTATATATCCAAATAGGAAATATACTTCCCTAGGTTACTTGTTCATTATATAATCACCTAAGGCTACATCAATGGTGTCCATGCTAGGTCGGGCAGCCCAGGCATGGCATGAGGCATGACCTAAATTATCCATGCTAGGACCAACATGATATGATATAGAACTATGTCTAGATGTGGATCGTGCCGACTCGAGGCATTGCTATGTCATGTTGGGCTGGAGCTAGTCATGTCAAACTATGCAAGAGCCACATGCCTAGCCCATTGACATGGTCCAAAGTCATGGCGACCCTTGACCAGGCCATGGATGGGACAAGAATCATGGCTTGTCAGGTAACTACCCAACGGGGTTAGTTTTTTTTAAACCTAGCCACATGAGCCTAGTTCAACTTATGCAACCTTCATATTTGGCATCCAAGCTTCGGCTACCCATTACGTTTTCATGTAATGGGTGAGGACAACAATAACAACTAGCATGGCATTCCACTATTTATGTCTTTAAAAAAAATATTAAAAAAGAAATCTTTGTAGCTATCAGATGTGTTTATGATATCTACAAGCTAGAAATATGATAGCTGTAAGATTTCTAGCCATATATATTTATACAAAATTTTAAAAATTTTTTTAAAAAATAACAAATAACAAATAACAAATAAAAAATAAAAATAAAAAATAAAAAAAAATAAAAAATAAAAAATAAAAAATAAAAAATAAAAAATAAAAAATAAAAAATAAAAATAAAAAATGAAAAATAAAAAATAAATTTTAAAAAATAAAAAATAAAAAATAAGTAAATAGTAAATAGAAAATAGTAAATAATAAATAATAAATAATAAATAATAAATAATAAATAATAAATAAT
This sequence comes from Sapria himalayana, assembly GCA_029783825.1. Classification (NCBI taxonomy): domain Eukaryota; kingdom Viridiplantae; phylum Streptophyta; class Magnoliopsida; order Malpighiales; family Rafflesiaceae; genus Sapria; species Sapria himalayana. The sequence continues at coordinate 2,506,854 of JAREIK010003431.1, read as the reverse complement.
AAATAATAAAATAATAAATAATAAATAATAAATAATAAATAATAAATAATAAATAATAAATAATAAATAATAAATAATAAATAATAAATAATAAATAATAAATAATAAATAATAAATAATAAATAATAAATAATAAATAATAAATAATAAATAATAAATAATAAATAATAAATAATAAATAATAAATAATAAATAATAAATAATAAATAATAAATAATAAATAATAAATAAATAATAAATAATAATAAAGAATAAATAATAAATAACAAATAACAAATAAAAAAAAACAAAAAACAAATAACAAATAACAAAAAACAAATAACAAATAATAAATAATAAATAATAAATAACAAATAACAAATAACAAATAACAAATAACAAAAAACAAATAATAAATAACAAAAAACAAATAATAAATAATAAATAATAAATAATAAATAATAAATAATAAATAACAAATAACAAATAACAAATAACAAATAACAAATAACAAATAATAAATAACAAATAACAAATAACAAATAACAAATAACAAATAACAAATAACAAATAACAAATAACAAATAACAAATAACAAATAACAAATAAAAAATAAAAAATAACAAATAACAAATAACAAATAACAAATAACAAATAACAAATAACAAATAACAAATAACAAATAACAGATAACAGATAACAGATAACAGATAACAGATAACAGATAACAGATAACAGATAACAGATAACAGATAACAGATAACAGATAACAGATAACAGATAACAGATAACAGATAACAGATAACAGATAACAGATAACAGATAACAGATAACAGATAACAGATAACAGATAACAGATAACAGATAACAGATAACAGATAACAGATAACAGATAACAGATAACAGATAACAGATAACAGATAACAGATAACAGATAACAGATAACAGATAACTGATAACAGATAACTGATAACAAATAACAAATAACAAATAACAAATAACAAATAATAAATAACAGATAACAGATAACAGATAACAGATAACAAATAACAAATAACAAATAATAAATAATAAAAAAATTTAAAAAATTAAAGCAATTAAAACAATTAAAACAATTAAAACAATTATAAAAAATCAAAAAAATTAAAAAAATTAAAAAAATTAAAAAAATTAAAAAAATTAAAAAAATTAAAAAATTCAAAAAATCAAAAAAAATCAAAAAAAATTAAAAAAATTCAAAATTTCAAAAAATCAAAAAAAAATCAAAAAAAATCAAAAAAATCAAAAAAATCAAAAAAATCAAAAAAATCAAAAAAATCAAAAAAATCAAAAAAATCAAAAAAATCAAAAAAATCAAAAAAATCAAAAAAATCAAAAAAATAAAAAAATTAAAAAAATAAAAAAATAAAAAATAAAAAAATAAAAAATAAAAAATAAAAAAATAAAAAAAAATAAAAAAAACATTTTAAAATATAAAAAATTCTATAAATAAAAAATACAAATTTTTTGAATTTTTTTTATTTCTCAAATTCTCTCATCACCTTCTCCTCTCACCTCTCTCCTCCTTCTATGCTTATACTCTTGCTATTTTTTTTTTACTTTTGTTATATTTATGCATGCGATTCAAGTGTACTTGAAAATTTTAGTAGAAGTTCCACAAAGAAAAATTGAGTATAACAAAGTGGTTGTAGTTATGGTTTTTATCAGTTTAAAAGTTTATTATAGTTTTTTTTAATTAGAAAAATTTTAAAAATGAAAAATAGTAAATTAAATGATGATAAATTTAATATAGATATAGATAATAATAACAAAACTATCAAAAGGTCTGGGGTCAAAACTATGTTCTTTTCAATGTCTTAGAATTTAAACCTAAATTTATTTTCCTCCTAAAAAATAAAAAAAAAACTAGGAAAAATTCAAGAGTTATCGAAGAATAATTAGCCAATGTATATATTATCAAAAGATATATACGTGCAGGAGTATATGTAGAACTGGCCACCTTAAGAGGCATGTCATTCAATGCATCAAAAAATATGATGCATTAAATCCCAAACAAACTTAATTAAGCGGCAGGGTCTTTCAAGTCGGATCTAGTTCAGCTTTGTTAACCCCCTTCAAATCCCAGAATATTTTTGGGAGGAAAGGCATGACCAAACTGATTATGATTAAGTATCATCTGATTATATTTTCAGAGAAACATCAGATAGTTAGTATTATTGAGACCTACTTTCATACTTCTTATCATAAGATTCTTAGTTTCAGAAGCATGAATGATATAATAAAATATTATAAGATAGGAAATTAATTAATGAATTTAGAAAATATAGAAGAGAGGTGTCGACGATGTTTGATATCTGGACTACTCGTATTGATACATCATTAGCATATCTCACTACCTACTATGTAGATTCAAAATGGAAACTTAATAAAAAAAATTTTGGATTTCTTGATATCCTGTATCCTCATGATGGTCTTGTCATATATGAGTCTATGATGAGGATCTTTAGAAAATATGATATTTAAAATAAAATATTTAGTATTACTTTTGATAATGTTTCTAATAATAGAATAGTTTTATTTTATTTGTTAAAACTATTATAGAAAAGCCGTTAGGTGAAATTTTTATATTAGGCATATGTGTTACATAATTAACTTGATAGTATAAGCAAGATTGAAAGTTATTTCTTATGCATTAGAAAAAAAAATCACTAAAATAACTTAAGATGTCTAACATACAATAATAGTTTTATAATCTTTATTTCTTAGCAAGCCTAAAAAATAATTCTAAACAACATTAGAATTACACATTCTTTATATTAAAGTTATGTGTTAGCTATCGACTATGGCAATAATAAGATTGACAAGCTTATTATTGACTATTCTGAATGGGATGGAAGCATTACTTTTATGATGAAAAAGTATTCATCTAGGTATACTCCCACCACTTGCATTGAATTTATTAGTATATGCAACATTTGTAGTATATTTAGCAAGTATAAAGGTCACACCATTTTAACTACCATGGATAATGAGATGGAAACTGAGTATTTAAAATATCGGTCCTCTATTTTATCTCTTTATTACTTAGCTGCCTATAGGAATCCAAGAATTAAGGTAAAAATAATAAGAAACTTGTAATGGGAATACCAACCTGAATATTTCATTCATGAAAAATCAATTAAATTGTTTACATATTATGGTACTATGTATGCCAGTTATAGTCAAACTATGAGTACGAATATAGATACCATAATTAGAGATGATAACTTCTCCTTTTAGTTAGCAAAGAGAAAATGATGGGATTGTTCATCAAATATAAGTGGGTTGTCTCGGTACTTAGATACTAATTACTATTCTATCCTATCACATGATAATAATAAAAATTTGTTTATTTTACATTGGTGAAAATCATAAGATGTCACATGATCTGATGAACCCTCTAATATCTAGCATAACATCAGAGTCTACTTTTTATATATTAACCAATGTTATTTTAGGTAGGAGATTAGGATTAAGATTAGATATTATAAAGGTGCTTACATTCATGAAGAACTGGGAATATTCAAGAATGGGTATTTAGGATAAGGCACAAGAGTTACTCATGGATGATGATTCATGAGACATAAATGGTATTGAGGCCACTACCAGTAATACTTTCAGATGCTTACATGATGATGACAATCTACAACTACATATGCACTACCATACTAGTGCTATAAATATGGATTGATGGCTCATATGATTTTTGATTGTTTTTTCTTCGTATGATACCATATTTTCATTATTTTTGGATTTTTGTTTGTTATATCATTATATAGTTATCATTTTATACTTCATCTTGTATTATGTTGGCGTATATATCATATTTTTCTTTTGATTATGGAATGAATTTTTTTTATTAAACACTTTTATTTTTTAGTTGAGTCAAATGTTAATTTTTTTAATTATTTATTTTATATTTACTTATTTAAATATAATATTTTCAATAAATAATAAACTAAAATGTCAAAATATTTTAATTAGATTTATGCCCAAAAATCTATACTATCTGGCATAACCCGACATGGTCCAGCACGACCCAACATGGATGTGCTAGGCTATGGGCTAAACTTGTCATGTTGGGCCTGATGGATTGGATGCCTTGCCATGCCGGGCATGACATGGCTATTAATTATAAAATGTTTGAGCTTGAAACTATATTTCAAATTTGTGTTACAAATATCTCCTCAAAAGCTCTTTGAATTAGGCATCATACAATACATTTTGCTTCTCTTGTATGAATAACTTATCTCTCCATATGGTTGAGAGATAAATTAAGGCAAAAGAAGTTAGTAAGGAAGTCTTACACAATTCTTCCTGACTCTCAATTAAGCTCCTGGATAAGCACTATTACTAACTATAGACTTCGTCTTTGAAAGAAAATGCAAAGAGTCATAATCATTTTGCATCTAAGCTAGTTCTATTCATTTTTAGCATGTTGTATGACTCCAAGAAAGTTGTAATGTGGCTATTAGGGTCTTTTAAAATTTTTTCACTATACTTTTATTTTTGAACCATAACTATCAGGCTCAACTTCAACTCAAAATAATCTACTTGTACTTATTATATCTGAATTTCAAAGTAGTTATTCATCATAATTAGATGGTAATAATCACACAACGTATGGTGAGAATTGAGATGCTGAACAAACTTTTTGTCACTATCTTGGTAGTCTTTGTTAATGCTAGTTCCCTCCACATGTTATCTCTCAGCTCTATGTCTCAGTAGTGCTCTTATTGTTCTCTCAATTTTTAGTTCTAAATGTGTTAACTCAATCCCAAAATATCTACTCATATTGGTGCGGTATCTACAAAACAAAAAAAAACAAAAAAAAAACAAAAAAAAAAACAAATGAAATACAAATACTAAGCAATAATATTTTCTAACAACTAGAAACAAACTTATTTTTTATTTGCAAGAATAGTTATATTAACTCAAGTTGACTAATCAAATTATAATCATATAATCAATTCTTATCAATGGTGCGAAAAAATTATTGACTTTCCAAGGGTACCAAATCTTGTTATTAATTGACATAATCATAAAATCTAATTAGAAAATTTTCTCTAAATCAATGTAGTATATAAGTTGTAAAAGTAGTGAAATGGATCCAAATCCATATATCAATATCACAAAGATTATGTTGATAGTTTGCGCAATCAATAGTGAATTTACTACTAATCGAGTTGAGTCAATAAACTTAGGTTTTTGGAAAGATACATAAACTCTAGTGTTGGCTCATTTTCTTGTGCATAATAATATTTCTTTAGTTTTTGGTCAATGTTATATTTTATTAGTAAATAAATGGTAAATTAGTGTGAAATTGCCCAAGTAACCTATTGGCATATAAGGTGGTTGCCATCATTGAACTATCATTAATAAGAATGATTCTCTTATAGTTATCCTATTATAATTTCACCATCGAAGTCATATGTTGTTTTGCTCATAAGTCATTCACACATCTACTTCTTTTAGGCAAATTATCAATTGCCCTTAATGACTATTTTGAATTTGTACTTCAATTTTTCAATCTCTAGTATCTTAAAGATACAAGATGATGTGGTGATAAAATATATTTGCATTTTTAATTTTATAAGTACCTTACTCTTGATAATTAACATATACCTTTCTATGCATCCCACATATGAATATCAAATACAAGAAATTGACTCACATGGCTATCACCAACATATGAATCATCTTCTCTTGTGTATGTCTCATGATTTATTTTTCATCATCCACTATGGGAAACACATGACTCCCACTCTATAACGAAACTTTTTGGTTAGACATTCAAATTGGGTCCCACATCACTCAATGTTAATTCTTCTAGAATATACATAATGAATTGATTGCATGTGTGTTGTACTTTTGGCTTGGTATGCACCATACTTGCAATGATTAAACTTACCTTAACATTGAGTTTTCACACATAAGTTCATCTCATGCATTAAGTTTAGAATGATTGTCACTTCCTTCTTATCATATCTCATAAGTGTGTCCCATGATATAATAGTTACAATTTACCATGACCAAAATGTATAAACTTATGATATGTTAAAAATCCTAAATTTTAGTAATATATTACATTCGTATTCATCAACATATAAACCACAATATTAACAAAAACATCAATCAGTCATTGCAAGGCTGCATTAATCATTTCAATCATGTTGGGGGTTGGAATTAAATTTGTTCCTAATTGTGGGTTGGAATCAGGTTGCATAGGATTTATTATTACTCTTGGCTCAAATTTTAATTTCTTCTCCTCTATTCACTTTCTCTTCTATGTGTTACTTAAAAACATCAGATATTATTTGCAATTCTTTTAGTTAGAAGTCATGACACTAGCTTGAGGCAATGACTTTTGTGTCTCATTGGATCTTCTTTGGATTAGCAAAGTCATGGTTCCATTGGATGTCATGACCCATATGTAGTTTCACTTCGAAGCATGATGTTATGGCTTTAAGAATGATCATGATTGAGGCTTATTCCATCTATAAAAAAGTGTTGCAGCACTGAGAATGGTTGCGACCAATGTTTTCTCTCTATAGAAAAATATCATGACATTGGAAATAACTATGACTAATGTATTTATTTTATATAACATAAATTCATGATACTTAAATGGTCACAGCTTTGGTGATTTCACTATAGAGTAGAAAATTTTGGTACTTGAAAAGGTCACGACTAGAAGAAATATTTTATGGAATAAAAAGTCATGGTAAAAAATAATATTGTGCCTCAAAATACTTGATATTAGCTAGGCACTATAATGAATAAGTCATGACACTAGAATCTACCATGGTTAATTGTACATGTGAGGTACTTCATTGCCATGATGTAAAAATAATATCACTGTCATTATATATTTTAGAGATAATGTGGCTTCAACTCCAAAAAAATATCATGGCCAAGAAGACTATATTGCATAATGGAAAATTGTGTCAACTCAATGGTAGAGTCATGACATAAAAAGATTATCAAGATTAGTTTTATAGAGTTATGGTTAAGAAAGAATATCACAACTAATATGTAAATAATGGAATGCGTATTCAATTAAGAAATGAGAAATATCATGACTCTCTTCATTTTCCTCTCTCCATGCTTTCGCTCCACCAAATTATAAATTTTCACCCAAAATAACTATAATTTCACTTATATTCATCAAAAAACCCTCAAAACATAAACTTAGTGAAATCTCTCCAATAAAAGCATAAATAGATGAATACATGCTTATAAATATATGCTAGACCACTTAGAAAAGTGAATACATGGAATACTGAATACTAATCGATACTAACAAGTTTGAATGTGTTGTACATGTAATTTGTTTTTTTAATAATCTGTTTGTATAACCAAATATTTTTTTTGTTTTAATATTTTCATGTAAGTGCAAGAAAGGAAATATTAAGAGGCCGGGGATGCAACAGTAGCACAATGACGGAGGTCCCGATGTCTGGTTAGCATGCCGAAATTTTTGAAGCAGAGCCTGACTCGTCCCATGATCTGAACTGCTCCAATTAAATAAACCGAGAGAATTTTTAATATAAAATATTCTGTAATTTTATTTTCGGGTGGCTATTTTTGGACCCGTGGAACTGTTCATCGTCTCTCTCTCTTCTCTCTACGTGATTTATCGTGACTGTTCTGTATGCTGCATACTGTAAATTGATTTCTATTAGTTTAATATGTAACGCATAAGCATTTTCTGGTGGATGTAGCTAGTCGTACTGAGCGACTAGAGAACCACATTATTTTAGGTATTTATTTCTCATTTTTTTTATTCTGTCGTGGATGGTTGCTGGATTAGATATATATATTGCTTGTTTTCTGTTGTTTATGTTGTTTGTGTATCTTAATCTTACTACCGTGGAAGCACAATTGCCCAACAGAATGGTATAAAACCTTTTATAGCTTAGTAAGAATATAAGCAAGTATGAAGTCAGCATGTGAGGAAGATGAACTTCAAGTGTGATAATATAATATCAAAACAAAGCATTTATGTGGGTAGGTGAACGATACCTTCCTCACATTAGAAATCCCTTTGAGATTTCTATTTTTTTTTTCTATAAAAGTAGGGTTTCTCATTTGTAATCCATTCCAATTCTAAGTATCTTTTGCTTCTATTTCATTTATTTTATAGTTTATTTTAAAGTATGAATGTTGAATTTTCTATTTCAAATTATTGATGTATGTTATATTTTTATAATAAAATCTAAGTACCAATGAAGTTGAATGATAATCATAGAAAATATTATCGAGGGAATAAATTGAAATAAAAAAATTAATTCCAAAAATTCGCACCTATGATGCTCTTTTTTAACCTTCCATACTAATAATTTGCATAAAAAAACACAACAAAATAAAAGAGAACTAGTTTCAAGTAGTTCTAATAAAGTCTTATCTAAGGATGATGAAATCATTATTATCAAACATATGTTAAATCAGATCCCCATCAAGTAAAAAAACAATGTTATCTTTATTATGTAGATGGTATCATATTATGGAATAATATAGATATTATTATGGGGTTTAAAATGAAACCTTGGTGGAATTATAGGAAAGACAAATCATTATTTAGAAAAGTCTTTAAAATAAATATGAAGTCCCAAGTTATCCATGCTCTCAAAAAATTATGGAATACTTCCTAGACTTGAAAAATAACAATTAAGGTAGGAGATGGCATGAATAACACAAAACATGGAATACTTCTCATGATAATATCACAAACATAAAAAATATATTGCATAATTGGAATGATTATGTTAATGAGTTGATAGAAGTATTACATACAAATATAACTATGAGTAATTCGATAGATTTTGGACAAAGAATAAATAACAAAAATATATGATATTTCATAATCTATTCCTCAGCCAAACACTTGTACAAATTTATTGATTTCATGACTCTTCATCAAAATCCATCAAAACTCATAAGTCATGAAATTAATCCATAAATATCCATTTTCCATATTTACATATCATCAAGAATGAATAAAGTATAAAAGAATATTTGATAGTTTGAACAAAAAACATGTAGGTAGTTTATAGAACTAATAATTAGTCAACGACTACTCTAGTTGAAAAGATAAAACTTAGTTTATTGTGTAAAACTTTTAGATTTTAGGATTGATCCATTTTATTATGCATGATGACCTATCTAAATTGCTTGGTTATTATTATGATTGATTATAGAAATAAGGTTGAATTTTTATGAAAATATTTTAGTGTCCTATTGGCATACAAGGTGATTGCTACCTATTAGTCGTCCCTAATAATGGTTCCTTCATGGGTATCTGCTCAATAATTTACCATAAAAACAATAAATCAATCGTACTCGAGTATTATTCAAGTGTCCATATATTTTATTCTACAAATCAACTATCTTTGATAGTTTTTTCATATATGTATTATTATTTTCTAACCTCATATGTTATAAAAACATGAACTATTGTGATATTATAAGTATTTGTACTATCAACTTTGTAAGTAATTTACTCTTATAATTAATATATAATTTCCCCCAAACACCACTGATAAAAGTCATATGATAGAAATTAACTCACAAGACTATCACTATCTTATAAGTCACCTCCACTTTCTCATGTTTCATGGCTTACTTGTCATTGTCTATCACAATGATACAAGAATTTCATACTAAATGAGGAACTCTTACAAATATATTCTATAAAAACTTATATATCAATTGAGAATCAGTTCATCTAAAACATGAATAATGGATTGATTTATAAAAATGTTTGTATTTTTTGTTTATAAGAACCATCTCACATGATTAACTTATCTCAATATTAAATTTTGATATATAGGTTTGTCTCATGCATCATGATCGAAAGATCTTTCACTTCCTTCCTATCATTACACATAAATTTGCTTTGTGACTTATATGTCACGATCAACTATGACATCACATACAAAATTACTAATTGTAAAATTCTAATTCCAATTCTATATAAATATTACATTTATTAATAATCAAACTATAATACAATCCAAACATAAAAATCTATTAATTATGTATCCATCAAACAAAATAAATTACTCCAATCCTAAAACATAATTTAGCTTGACCTTGAGAAGGAATTCATATGAGATAATTCAAAATATATTTTGTAGAATTTTGGGTTCCCAATAAGAACCCTCAAGAGTATTAAGAAATTACACCATAGACGCATAACTTCCATTCGTGTGCCTCAGATTTTTCCCTGGGTGGGAGTCAAAATTCATGTCTTTTATTTGCTCATCTATCTTTTCTAGTTTTGGGAAAATTTGTACTCCCCAAATCTTGGCTTTTTATCATTTTCTCTTTCCCTCAAATTATTCATCTTTTCTCCTTGTGTTGTGCTTTTATTCTCAAATGGATAAGTGTGATTTTAAAGTGGGATGTCACAGCACTAATGAATGTCATAGCTTTGATTTTTTTTGTCTTTGTACCACAAAGTCATGACACTATGAATGAGCATGACTTTGGTAAATTTCTTGCTTTAGATTTCTATGACACTTAGATTGGCCATAACTTGTGTATTTTATCTTTGTAATATAAATTCATGGCATTTGGAATGAGCATCATCTTTGGTTTCTCTCTTGTATTAGATTTCCCATGACACTAGGAATTGTCATGATAATGGATTTTATCTCAATAACATGAAGTCATTGTGATGAGAATGGCCATGATTTGTGTGTTTTTTCTTTGTAATCCAAAGTCATAGTGCTAGGAATGATCAACGGCTTTGTTCATTTCTTAAGAGAAAAAATTCATGACCCTGGAAATGGTTATGGCTTAAGTAAATGCTCTCTAGAACTCTTTGTATCTAATCTTTATGGTACTAGAGAAGCACCTTGACTTTTGCCTTACTCTTTATAGCTTTGTAATAAGAAAGTCATGATGGTGGAAGATATTGTGGCTTTTAATACTAGTAAATTACTTGGTTACTATAATATAAAATTAATATTATAGCCATAAAAATATTATGAACTAATGTAATTACAACTCCACGAAAATTTCACAACTAAAAAAAATATATTTTACAGTGAAATAGTTATGTCAATGAAGAGGCAGAGTTACGACATATTCAAAATATCATTTCTATTTATGTAGAGTTTCAACAAAGAATGGATACTAATATTATTTAATAAGCTCAAAGAGATGTAGCATAGTTATCACACAAAGAGTACTATAGCTTTACATGACTTTCGCTCTCCTTCAACTCAACAAATACACCAAGTCGCATATTTCATATATAAACTATCCAATTTCACTATTATTCATCATAATCTATAAAAATTATAATTTAGTAAAATAATTCTATTTAAACCTTTTTTTATTTAAACATAATATACATAATTATCAAAATAATTAATTTTATTCAGTATTTAGTATACCAATAGTAACTCAATATTTATATTTCTACTATGTGTTGTAATACTTTTTTACATATACATTCACTCAAATACTTGTACATATACTAATATAAGTCATAACACTCAAATACTTGTGCATATACTAATAAAAGTCATAACACTCAGATTTAACAGTGACTTTCTATCATGTCAAATGAAGTTGTGACACTCAAACCTAATAGTGACTTTTTATCAAGTCAAATGAAGTCATAATATACTCAAACCTAATAGTGACTTTTTATCAAGTCAAATGATGTCATAATATACTCAAGCCTAGTCATGACTTTTTATCAAGTCAAATGAAGTTTCAACACTGAAAATTGGCTGCAACAATGCTTAGAAGAAAAGTTGTACTTGCACACAAAGGCACAACTAATTTTTCATCAATCATGACTAAACATTAACCCTACAAAACACACTAACTCTAATTTCTTGTGAAACAAATCTTCTTCATCTTCTACACTTCCAATGAAATTCATTGCGACTGTTACTTTTGAAAATCAAAGCTAAAATTGAGGATAAAATATTGATTTTGAAACTTATAGGGTTTGTGTTATAGTGCCAAAAATTCTCACAAGTTATGGTACTCAAATTGATAATTGTAATAGAAATGGGGAAAAGATGGATGATGTCTATCCTAGTTAAGAAGAGCTTTGTGGATGAGTGGGAATTTTCTAAATCCATCCCACCTTTTCAGTAGATGATACAAATGATAAATTAGGATAGATTTTGCACCCACTTCGAGAGGGGCAATGTAATGATCTTGAAAAAGTTTTACTCCAATCTCAAAGATATGCAAGACAAGCAATTCTATGTACGAGGATTTTGGGAATATTTTGATAAGAAATTTATTAATATTATATTTGGATTGCATGAGGCTATAAATAATATATTCTTAAAAACCTTAAAATACAACCAAACTACAAGGTAATTTCTAAGACATTGATATATGGAAATGGTATTGGAGAGTTTCATATCGAAGAGTGCCTATGGATACTTGAGGAGGAAAGAACTCACAAAATAAAGCAAGGTTTGGTTATATGTTTTGTGCTATATTTTGTAGCTACCTCTCCACAATCACATTGGATAGGATAATATTTATTTATGCTCTAGAAAATGGTTATAAGATCCATGTGGGGAAAAAATTGAAGAAGTAAATTCTCAACTTTCAAGAAGAAGAATTCTTAGTCACATTCTCCAGCTCTTCTTGATTATGATGCTATGTTGAGCTGAAGGAGTCCTAACTTTTGAAGACATAATCAAAATATGTCCATGGATGACCCCTCCAATATTAGTGGGTGTAAATATAACGCATGGAGATAAAAAGATAAAGTTAGTTCTTGAAGAGGAATCAAATAAATAGGGCAAGGTGTATCAGTCTCTCCCAAAGCTGGTGTAGAAGTGATGGAATGAATTGGAGAGGGATTTGATAAAGAATAACTTCTTGGATATGTTTTGTCAATGAGTAGATAGGAAATGACTTGGAAGAAATTTTTGTATTTTTGAAGAATATGGAGTTATAGGCCAATTATAGGGAGCTGCAATTGAAGATATTGTTTATGTCAATGCATAGCTCTTTATCATTGGAATTGGAGAAAAAAAAGATAGCATTTAGGAAAAATTAATGGAGAGAAAGGAAAAAGAAGATAAATTCAAAGTAGAGCAACATGAAGTATTGTAGGAGATACATCTCAATAAAAAAGAGTGCTTATCTATGACCACCAAAGACAAGTTCAAGAATCATATTATAAAGATTTTGAAAGATGTGATGAAAAGAGTAAAGACCAAAATGATAATAAATACTGAAGTACATGGGAAGCTCTATGAGTTTGTTGCCAATTAGTGATAAAATATAATAAAGGGTATACTTGTTGAGATAAATGGTAGCATAAATTATAAAGAGAAATAGTGTATTGATCACTTAAAAGCATAATGAGAACTAGATTACCAGAAACATATGTACTTTGTGCTAGGCTCTTTTGAAGATTTTCTCATCTCAATTGGGAGAAGACAAAAAGTATTATGCAGTATGATCTCAAAGATGATTAATTGGAAAATGAGAAACAAGGGAGATACAAAGATACCTTGTACATCAATGCCATATTTGAGCTTTCTATAGTGTAATTCCCATTGAAAGATTTAGATGCCAAGGGTCGATCACACAATCCTCCTTTTTCATATTAATACATTATATATTTTTTTCATTAGTGATATTGTATTTTATCTTTCTTGTTATTTCTGGTGAGTTTAGAGAGATAGAGAGAGAGAGCGCGTGAGAAAGAGAGAGTGTGTGAGAGAGAGAAAAACTTTTTTCTTGAGAATGAATAATACTTTTGTGTGTGAATGTGTTCAGAACTCAACATACCACCCCCCCCCCCAGGTTTTTTATAATATTTTGATGATGTATTTGTACTATAATTAGTCTTATAATGAAGTGATTTCACTAAATAGTAATATTGATAGAAATTGGTGAATAGTAATAAAATTAATTGTAATTTGAGTATGATTTATGAACTTGGTGGACTAAAAAGTAAAGGGAAATTCATGTTATTTCTAATGTCATAACTTAAATACACTAGTATAAGCCTATTGAGTAGTCATGGTAGCCTTTCTTTATTGCGTTTGTATAAAACAAATCATAATAATCTTGGTATGTCATGACTTTATCAGTTAGTCGTCACAATTTTTTTATTGTACAACACTTTCTTCATGACCTTGATATTTTTTTTGAACCATAGCTCATTAATACTAAAACAAAATTTTGACAATGACTTTATAATCATGCCATGATAACTAAGTTTCACACTAGTACTTGTAGTGGCATTTTCCAGTGTCATGGCTTATTCATTACAGAGTCAAAATCACATAGTATCAGGCAATTTTTAGACATGATTAACTTTTTTCACCATGACTTTTTATTTTATAGAAGATCATTCTTAGTTGTGGCATTCTTTACACTGTGAATTTGTATTCAAAAAAGAAAACATCTTGTCATGGTATTCTTTTTGCTATGACTTTGTGATCTATTGAGATTGTTCATTATTCATGATATTCTTGCCACCATAACTATTGATTCTAATAAGTAGTTATCTCAGTCATGATATATTTGCTATGATGACATTGAATTCTAAATAAGAATTACTTTATTCATGATATTTTTTTCTATCATGACTTTTACACTCAAGGAAATTCAAATAAATGACAAAATCAAAAGTTCAACATATATTCATGACTTTAAATTTATGTAAATACAAGTAATTATTTACTTGTAGTCATAAAAATGTTATGATCTAATACAATTATGACTCCAAGAAAGTTTCACAGCTAAAAAGAATACATTGAATAGTTAAATAATTATATTAACAAGATGATGTATTCATGACATATAAGATTATTATGACTATTTGTGTAGAGCTTCATCCAAGAATTGATGTTGAAATGACCCTATAGCTCGATTAGGTATAAAAAAGTTATAACATAAAGGGAAAACTACCCTATAACTCCAAAAAAGTTTTACATGATTTTTTGCTCTCCTCTTTCTCTATAATCCACAAAGTTTCCATTTCATATAGAAATCACTCAATTTCACTATTATTTATCATAATCCATTAAAAATCATAATTTAGTGAAATTATCCATTTTAGATCTCTTTTTTATATAATAATATCATAAATATTCACCAAAATAACTAGTTTATTTGGGTATTTAGCATACCAAACACACATGCCACATAATTTTTTTATATTTAATTCATTCATACTAAGATGATTGATACACCTTCCATCACAATTGAACTTGTACAAATTAATTTGGGGAAAAATAAGTACTTGAGTGAAAAAGTTTTTCCATAATAATTTTTTATAAGCTTCAATAACAACAATGAATTCAATTGTGGTAGAAGATAAAACTACACATTTTTGTAGCTATACTTCATCCCTTGAATAAGTAAACAATTACTCATGGGTGGATCGATGAGAATGAATATTACCTATTATATCAATATGAAGGTATTTAATTAAATTTGATTTTTTATATTCAAATAAAAATTTAGTTTAGATGTGACAAAGATTTTTCAATTAATATTTCATTATTTTCCAATGTTCCCTACAAGGTTTACTTAGATGATGGTAGAGGTAACAAACCATGTGGGTAGGGGAGTTGGAACGACCCAACCAATTCCAATTGGCCCCACCCATTTTGATGCATCTAATAATGACTGATAAAGCTAACAACATTGTCCTAGTCAATTTTAATGTCATCAAAGCAAATATTAAGATGCCAATAATAAAAGAATAATGACTCTATCCATTTTGGCATTCTCTTCAAAAATAGAAAGATATTGGCAAGTGGTTAGTGTAAAATGAATTAATGTAGGTTCGTTGACAAATTTAGTTCTATTAATGTTGAACTCTTCAAAAATTTTATCAGTATATTAATCTTGAGACAAAAATAACTTCACGTATTGGTTGTGTCAAGAGATATCCATGCCAACAAATTTTATATACCATTACATGGGAGCTCGTTATAGATCTTAAATATCATTCTTTAATTTACATACAGTCTTCTTAACTCTTTACTAATAATGCTTTGGTTGTTCCATATACGTCTCTTCTTCCAAATTTCTATGGAGAAATATTATTTTCACAACTATTTGTTCAATTTCTATGTCTAGTTACCAAACCCAGCAAAATGCGAATGAAAGATATTTATATAACTAGATTAAATATTTCATCATAATTTGTTCTTTTTTATTTCTAGCTAAAACTCTTGTCTATCAACTAGGCCTTGTATATAAGAAAATAGGAATGTTCTTTAAGTTTCAAAATGAATATCTACCTTTTCTTCAAGAATTTGTTCCCTTTGCAATTGTTTTTAGTTCAAATGTATGATTATCATGTAAATCTTTAAATTTTTTCTAGTATGACTCACATGTGATTTTCTTTCTATTTATGAAATATTTACATAATATTAAAAATGATCACATTGTGCTTTTCTTTCTAGTATTTACATAATACTTCACGATTTTTAGGTTTTCTCCTGCCAATAAACGTATATTAAGGATAACTAGTTGAATGTTTACTAATTCTAATAGGTCATCTAATTTTTTTAAAAAATATATTTACATTGGCAAGTTAGTGAAAAATAAAGAAAAATATGTAAACTATTTACAATTTTAATTAACATGGTGAGAAAATATGTAAATGTTGCATTTGTGTGAAAATTTGTATAATGATCACATTGTTTGAAAAAGTGAACTTTGTATTACCAACCTTGATTAGATTTAAGATATGTATTGATAATGATAATGATGATTTTCTTAATTTAATTATAATTATTTTATAATAATATCTATTATTTATATCATATGGAAGATAATAAACTTGCGAGTTAAGTAAACTAAAAAGAAAAAAAAAGAAAAACTCTTGGATAAAAAGATTCTCATTCACCAAATGGGAAAAAAATTGAACATCAATATATATATATATATTGATAAGTAAAAATCTGAACATCAATATAGACATATAACTAATTGTAACATAAAATAGCTCAACCAAATTATGACTAAATATTGTCATCAAAATTCATCAACAAATTATCACATAACACCAATGATGTTCTTGTGAAATAATTTTCATTCTATATTAGTCGAAATGAATAATAAAATTTAAAACAAGGATATTTAAAAATCACTACATTAACACACACACACACACACACATAGCAATGCAACAACATGGATAATATCAAATAGACTTCATAAACTCTACTAATCATGGCTCTTAAGTTTGAGTTCAATATGAAACAAAATATAGATTTGAACATACCTTATCTTTTCACAAACAAAACAAGAATAGAGAGAAAATATAATATTTTTTATAGGCATATCATATTGAGTACAAACATTATATCATATATATATATATATATGATACAATGTTTGTACTCAATATGATATGCCTATAAAAAATATTATATTTTCATCAATCAGAAACAAAATATATTATACATAGTTTACCAATGTGCAAGCATTCTTCAAAACAAATCACAAAAAAGAAAAAAAAAAGAGAAATAATCTAATTAGAAAAAGTACATGCCAAAAGGAACCTCCCTACAACATCAAATGGATCACATTAATGACTAATATTTTGGTGATATATCATCCTCCACGTGTTAATCATACAATTTTTTTTCTTTTATTAACTTTCAAATATAGGTATATATCATGGCTTTTCAAAAGCACTCAAAAAAAAAACCTATAGGGTAGCATCCCATGATGCATCCTTTTTTTCCATGCCCAATTCATTCATACAAAAATGTGTGATACACCTGCCACATTTTAACTTATATAAATTTTGGGGAAAAAAACAAGTAGTTTAGTGAAAATTTTCATCCATAATAATTTTTGTAAGCTTCAATAACAACAATGAATTTAGCTTTGGTAGAAGATAAAAGCTATACATTTTTGCAGCTTTACTGCTCTTCCTGAATAACTATTCAAGTACCCAAAGGTAGATCTATGATAATGAATATTACATATTATATCAGCTTTAGAGTAACTAATTAAGTTTATTTTTTTTAATTCAGATAAAAATTTAGATCTTATGTCACATAAAGATTTATCAAATTTTATTTTACTACCTTCCAATGTTTCCTATGAAGATTACTTAAATAATGATAGATGTGACAAACCAAGTGTTAACATGAGCATGAATGACCTGACTCATTCCAATTGGCCTCGCCCATTTTGACACCTCTAATAGTGATTGACAATGCTGACAATATAGGCTAAGTCAATTCAAGTGCCACTAATACAAATATTAAGTTATTAATAATTAAAGTATATTGATTCATCTCTTCAAAAATATGAAGACATTGGCTAGAGCATAGTGTTAAAAGAATTACAAGAGGAGAGTTGACAAATTTAGTCATATTCATTTTGAACTCTTTAAGAATTCTTTCAATAAATTTTGTTAGGTATGCACTAATACGAATTGTTAGATCCTCACTGAGAGGGACCCTCGTAGAATCACACTTAGCTCTAATACCAAATGTTAGAATCTTCAAAGTCAAATCTCACCACTATGCAATAATGCCTCCGATACAAATGTGAAATTTATGGGTTTCAACATAACCTTTCTCCATTACCGGTGGAAAAAATTTATGATGTTGGTTTAAGGTTTTGAGAAATGGGAGAATCAATCTGTCATAGAAAAAGCACACTCTCACATGAGAGAGAGAGAGAGAGAAAGAAACACAAAAAAAAATATTTCACTAATATACATGCTTTGTGACAGAGCATTCATATCATTTTGCTTTCTTGCTTAAATCCATAATTCCTATTTTGATTTACAAGATTTTATATAATAAAGTAAACAATATTTTATACCTAAGTCATGAGTCATGATTGCACATAACAAGTCATGACTTTGTTCGTGTCATGACTTTACCCACGCCACGACCTTAGAAAATAGGTCTCAACCTGGACTCTAAAGTCTCCAATCAAAACATCATACAACAAGTCTCAACTATAATGATGTCATGACATCATAAAATAGTGTCACGGTGCTGTAACACATGCTATAGTTTATGCTAAGTCATGATATCATAAGTATGTCATCCATGTACAAGGTTAGTATTATAATATTATTGTCAAACTTTTTTGTGTAGATTTAATCAGTTAGTATCATATCTACTAAATCCTGCCATAAGATAAATGAATCACTTTTTTTAGTACCACATTTGAAAAGTCTACTTTAAACCATACAAAGAGTTCTTCAACTTGCACACAAAGTCTACTTTGTTTTTTAACTTGAAATTAGTTGGGTGCCTCATGTAGATAACTTCTTCCAAGTTATCATGAAAAAATTATCATCTTCACATCTAACTACTCAACTTCTAGAGCATACCTTGATATAGCAGCTAACATAACTAGGACAGGAAATATTTTTACTACTTATGAGAATAGCTCATTATAGTCAATTCTAGAAATGTCAAACGCGACGTGTCGGGCCGGCCCGACCCATTTTTAGCCGGCTCGACCGTGCTTCCGTGCCGGGCCAGGCACGTCATGATTACTGTATCGTGTCGTGTCTGGCCTTGCACGGTTCTATGGAGGTCAACCCGACACGGGCCCGCGGCACAAACCCGCCCGGTTTGGCCCGGTCGGGCCAAACCCTAATTTAAAAAAAATTAGGGTTTGGCGGTGCGCCACCGTGCTGATCTTTCGCCACAATGCTTCTTCACTATCGGGGGTTGGCGAGTTTCGCCCATTGGGCTCAGCTTCTGTCGTTGGGGAGGTTTCTCTACTCGTGCCGAGATACCATGTCAAAGGGCCACAATACCGTGCCTGGCCAGGCACGACACGAGGCTCAGTTGGCCTTGGCGTGGCACGGCATGGTTGATGCCGTGGACAGGCACGGCACGGGCACATGCATGGGAAATTCCATGTCGGGTCGGCCCAGGCATGGCCAAATCATGCTATGCCTCCTGCCAATCTGGGCTGGCCCGACCCAATTGACACCTCTAGTCAATTCCCTCCACTTGAGAGTATCTCTTGACAACTAGTCATGTGTTGTACTTCTCAATCTTTTCATTAGCCTTCAATTTTCATTTAAACACTCACTTGCATGTTATTGCCTTATCATCTAAGGGCTTGCTCATAAGTCTCCAAGTGTTATTCTTCTCCAATGGGTACAAGTCCTCCTTCAAGACTTGCTCCAATAAAACTAAATTGCTAAAGAATAGTGCCTTTCCCATAATAGTGGGCTCATCTCTAATGACATATAGTGCCTCTATCTCTCTAAATAAATACGGTCACAACCTCGAATTTCCCTATCACGACTCTGACTCATCAAGGGTGGCTTTTCATTACTATAAGTAGGAAGTCATTATTTTTAGAAAAAAGTCATAACGTTGGCCTTAATCTTTTAAACTTGAGGTTGCAACTCGAGAAAATAGTTACAACTCTGTTCAATATCTTGACCTTTCTTTAAGATAAAGTCATGGAATTAGAAATGATCATGACTTAGGCTTAATCTTTTAATAATACAAAGTTGTGGTACTATAAAATGACCATGACTTTATACCTTCATCATTTAAAGTCTTTTCAACATCTTGACCTTTCTATAAGATAAAGACATAGAAATAGAAATGATCATGACTTAGGCTTAATCTTTTTATAATACAAAGTTGTGGTACTATAAAATGACCATGAGTTTATACCTTCATCATTTAAACATAAGTTGTCATGGAGTAGAAATGATTTTTCATATTGTTATATCACCATGACATTGTGAGGAAATTATGTCACTAGCCTTTATTTCTCGTATATCAACATATTTTCATGACACAAGGATGCCAGAAAATTTACACTTAGCTTGCATGTAAAAGTTATGACTATGCATTTCTTTGAGAATAAGAGTCGTGACCTTGAAAATTGTCGTACTCGAGTAATATCTTCTATGATATTTAGTATCACAAAAGTCATAACTTTGAATAATTGAAATGATTTTAGCATGTGGCTCTTTAATTTTCTATAGCTCAAAATTCATGGCTTTATCAAATTATTTTGACTCTAACCTAAGACTACCGAACCATATAAAGATAAAATCATTACTATGTGAAATTGGCTATGATCTTGAGTACTAGTGAGATATTGGGTTGTTATAATAGAGAATTAATGGCATAGCCATTAAAATTTTATAAACTTAGTATGGCTGAGACTCCATGATAATATCATAGTTATTGAGAATATATCACATAATCAAAATAGTATGCTAACAAGTGTATAGGATCATGATATACAAGAATTTTCACCAACCATTTAGGTAAAGTTTTAGCCAAGAATAAATGTCAAAACTATGAGAGACTTATGAATTTACCTCTACTTAATATCTCGAAAAACTCATTGATTTCATGACTATTCATCAAAATTCTCCAAAATTCTAAAATATAGGAAATCAATACATATTAGCATCATTTTGACATTTACACATCATTATTAACCACTAAAATACATTCTAATAATCAATAAATTGAGCATTGAATAAACGTGCATACTAAAATAATTATTCATTCCCAAGCAATAACTTTTCCCTCAAAAAATTAAATAATAAATAATCATCATCATAATGATCTATGAATTACTATGGCTAGGTTTAAGTATCATAAGGTTTATAAATAATAGACATATTGATAGTCACGGTGAGATTTGAGTTCCATGAGTATACTTGTAAGTCATTGGGTATGTGTATTTGTTTATGTAGTAGATATAAGTTTTTATTATATTACTCATGTAGAAAAAAAATTCTTGGGTTATCTCTCAAGCAATGCTATATTTAATATTCATAGCTATACTATCAAAATCTCTTTAACACACCATCTTGAAGATCTAGGATGTCCAAGTAATCTTTTTAGCATACTACTTCACTTCCTTTTTGTTGGTCTCTTCATTCAACCTTTGTCCAACTATACTTATCTTTTAAGCTACTTCTTTATTTGATGCCACAATTTTAGTGAATATTATGGCTAATTTTTCTTCACTCTAGTATTTCTTTTTATTATGAATCTTCAAAGTCATGTTACTAAGTACTATCACAGCTTTGTCTTTGAGTTTGTCTTTTTCTTTTTCTTTTTATAATTCTAAATTGTAGTAGTGTACATAGTTGTGGCTTTGTCTTACACTTTCTCCTTACCATGTTTCATAGCTCCTAAGTTATGGTACTGTGCATAGTCATGTCTTTTTCTTTAGGCTTCTGATGAATAGATCCATTCTATACCACCAAAGTCATGATATTGGACAGAACCACATCTTTGTCTTCTATCTTACCCTAGGCAATTTTTTTTTATAACCAAAGTTATGATACTGGGCATGACCACAGCTTTGTCTTTGAATTTCTCAACTCATGAATTCAATCTTAGCCTTTTATTTTTTTTTAAATACCTCCTCTTCTTTTGAGATGTCATCATATGACTCTTCAAAGATCATGACTTTGAAGAATATCATGACCTAATGGTAGTCATCTTCCTCCATTTTCTTATTATTGCAACTCCAATATAATTCTTCATATTCTTTGTTTTCAATAATATCACAACTTCAAAGTTTTTTTGTGTTTCATAGACTATATTATACTCATAATTCCAGAATTTTTCTTCTATTTTGTAAACTTTGTTACTCTCACAACTCCAAAATTTTTCTTTTGGTTCATATATTTCATATTTATCTAGCTAGTTGTCTTCTACAAAAATATTTATACAATAAATCTATTTTTTGTTGTAATGCAGTATAAAGTAGATTCTTTATTTTCTAGCACCTTCTTTCATAGTTTTCTAGACCATATAAGTTATTTAAAAGATTAAACTTTAATTTTTCCTCACTAATATATAGAGTTAACTCACCCTCCTTAACATCTATGAGAGCATGTCTCATTGCCAAAAATAGTCATTCAAAAATTAATGGCATATTTTGATCTTCCTACATATCTAAAATAATTAAATTTATTAGAAATGTAAACATATCAACCTTTACCAATGCATCTTCAATGATTCCAACTAGGCATTTAATTGTTTGATCTATCATTTAGAGTGAGAGATATGTTGGAGTAATTTAGGCAAAATTTATTTTTCATGCAATGGACAAGGATTTTAAGTTAATACTCGATCCCAAATCACACAATATATTCCCAAAAGTGAGATCTTTAATAATGCAAGGTAAAGTAAAGCTCTCAGGGCTTTTTATGAATTTAATATATTTTAGCAATTGTATTAGAATTTGGAAAATTCTATATTCACTTCTCACTAAAGGTGTCAAACATGACGTGCCGGCTCGGCCCGGCCCATTTTTTTTAGCATGGTCATGCTTTCGTGTCGGGCCTGGCATGGCACAGTTACTGTACCATGTCGTGCCTGGCTCGGCACAGTTTATCAAAGCTAGGCCCGCCGGCAAGGCCGATCGTGCCCTGCCGAGTCAGGCCAGTATGGGCCTGGTTAAAAAAAATTTATTTTTAAATTTTTTAATTTTTTAAATTTTTAAATTTTTAAATTTTTAAATTTTTAAATTTTTAAATTTTTAAATTTTTAAATTTTTAAATTTTTAAATTTTTTAAATTTTTTAAATTTTTTAAATTTTTAAAATTTTTAAATTTTTTAAATTTTTTAAATTTTTTGTTTTTTTAAATTTTTATAATTTTTTAAATTTTTTAAATTTTTTAAATTTTTTAAATTTTTTAAATTTTTAAATTTTTCTATTTTACTTTATATAAAATATATATTATGTAATATATAGATAATGTATAATATATTAAATTTATAAAATGAAAATTATTAAAAATTTAATAAATTACAAAGTTTAAATTTTTTTATTAAAAATATAATATAAATAAATTATAAAGTTTAATATTTAAATTTGTAAATTGATAATTAATATAAATTTGTAACTTGAAAATATTAATAAAGTATACATTTTTTTATAATTTAAACTAAATTTAGATTATAATTTATTAGAATTAAATTATATAGTTTAATATCTAAATTAAAATTTTAAACAAAAAAATAAATAAAACAAAAAAAAATCGTTAAAAAAATTACAAAGTCAAAAAACCAAATGAGAAATGACCAATCAGCCAATAGATGTCAAACCAAACAAATACAAGTTTCAACGTAACGTAAAAAAAGAGCGTACAATCAATAAAAAATAAAACATCAAAATCAAAAAGCAGAATCAATAATAAATCACAAAAATCATCAACTGTGTCCATGACCGTGAGGTATCAAAAATCAAAATCAATTGGCAATAACAAATGGAATGTGGTATGGCGTACTAACGTGGCGTACTGGTGTGGCGTACTGGCGTGGAGATGGTATGGCACTGACAACTGGTGTCTGGCAACGGGCAGGGGAAACTGGCTACCATGTCAATCGTCAATCGGCATATCATTAGCATCATCAACCGCAACATCAAGATCACTATCATATGGATCATTATTATCAGCAATCAACTCCACCACTTTCGTAGCAGATGCAGTCCCTGTCCCAGCTCCAGCACGATCCTGGATGCTAAACCTTGAATCCTCTCAATCCTTCAAACAGGCCAAGGCCTCAATAATATCTGGACGTAATCAAGATCTCCTATCCAAAATCACGTTCACTGCAATAGAAAAAGTAGACTACGGTGCTACGCTCGACACCGAAGGAGTCAGTAGATCATGTGTCATCCTAGATAGCACGGGAAAGGTGGACTCATATGATTTCCACCACTATAATAAATCAAGATTCTTAGTATCAAAATATGATATGATTGAACAGTAATCGGTATCTAAGTACCGAGAAAGCTCGCTCCTATGTGATGGTTCACCCCGACATTTCCCCCTCGCTAACTGAATGGAAAAATCATCATCTCCGAACAAGGTAACCATGTTCGTAATCACAGTCTAACTACTACCATTTACACCACCATACCTAGTATCGTAGTATGTGAACAGGTCAATCAACTTTTCATGAATGAACCCTTCAGGTGGGTCTTCCAGGTTCATGCACGAGAAAATGTAAGTCATGGTGTTTTATACTCCTTCCACCTTAACCCTAAGGTCCATGCATGCAGCGAGGTAATAAAGAGATGGAACGGTGGACCAGTACTTTAAGTACTTGGTTTCCTTCTTTGCAACCATATGGCTAAGTATCGGGTCAACTCGATACTTCCTGAACATGCTATTAATGTTGCATATGCACCTAAGTATAATACAAGTCGTGAGAGTACAAACCGACGAATATATGTTGGTCGTGTCATAAAAAATCTTCAGAAATTTCATAAATGAAATTTCTGAAGCCTAGTTAGTGTCGTCAATAATAAGATCGGCACTCTTACTATTGACATAGTCAGATATCACGTGTTCATATCCAACACATGACTCCAACATCAGGTACGTGTAATTCCAATGGTGTCTCACATCCGATTGGAATTTCTTCTTCTTAAGATTCGCAGACAAACAGAGACTACCAAACTCTTGTTATCAACGAGGAGTGCAAATATATTTTAGTGCATTACATATATTATCAAATGCGGGGGAACACGACTTCATACCCGCTTGAACATTCAGGTTAATCACATGACACATACATTTGATATGAAAGACCTCTCCTAATGTTGCGTCTCTAATATTCCTAACAAACATATTAATCGCTACTCCATTATTAGATGTGTTACCGAATGTGATACTTAAAATTTTATTTTGAATTTTATATTCCCTAAAGATTTTTATCATACACTCAAAAATGGCTGGGCCATCATGAGGATGGAGAATCTCAAAGAATCCTAAAATTTTTTTATTCATTATCTAGTTAGAATCTACATAGTGGCTGGTGAGACATGCATAAGATGATTCATCATTACTTGTCCAGATATCGGACGTCACGAACACCACTCCACTATATGTCATAAATTCATTAATTATTTTTTGTTTTTCTTATACAATTTTAGTATGTAATTCCTTGCTGTGGACCTAAAAATCTTATGATATGCAGGCTGAAAATATGTCTACATGATGCGCACTACCCTTGGATCTTCCGAAAATCTGATCAGAAGACCCATCAATATGATAAGTCTGGCCATGCCATCTCTACCCAACTCGTTGGTGTATATGAAGGGAGTAAATTTTGAGACTGAACTCGATCCAGTCTCAAAAAATACAGTGCTAAGTTGGGTTTGCCTAGGATCTAATGGACCATATTTTTTGGTGCATAATTCGACACGTCTCTTAAGGTGCTTAGTCCCAAACGAACTCTTACAAGTTAAATTTCTCATACAATATTTGCACTGTGTCATTTCTTCTTTCTCATCCCTAATATATATTTTTTATTATTATATTAAAATGAGTCCAAACTACAGAAGTCCTCCTAGTTTTTATTTTTTAGATGTTTGGGTTGAGACGACTGGAGAAACCAAAGTTTCAGCAGCCTCAAACCTCTGTGTAAGATTTTTATTTTCTAAATTTAAATATGTTTCATTAGTATTTGTTATTTTTAAAATTTTTGTTAAACATGACACATGAGGTAGAGACTAGATGATAGACTTTAGATTTTACTATTTTAGGACTAGAGAGAGATAAAGAGAGAGAAAGTAAAAAAAATTAAAATAAATTACCCGATAAAGTAGTGTGGTCGATCAAGTGCAAGGTGTATTACAGTCTAGTTCAAAATTGCAAACCCGAGTTGAGATTCCCAAATGACGAAATCCTGATTCCCGAGAGAGAGAAGAGTAAGAGTTTTGAGAGAGTGAGAATGTGAAATTTGAAAGAATAAATGTGTATGAAAAATATAAATGTTATTGAGAGGTGGGAAGGATTTTACAGATTAAAAAAATAATTTTTTAAAAAAAGTATTTTTTTTGTTTTTTATTTATTTTTTATAATATTTTAGGGGGCCGAATCATGAGGGCCATCTGATTCTGCCCCCAGCCGTTGGAGGCGAGATCCAACGGCTGGATTTAAAAATTTTTTTTTTTACATTTGCCCGTTGGGGGGGGGGGGGGGGGGGGGGGGGGAATTGGGTCGGGTCGGGTCTGATCAGACCCGACCTGTGCCGGCACTGACGCGGGTGTGGAGATGGGGTGCGGTCTGTGGTCCATATGGGGACTGGCCGAGTGCCGAGTTGGGGTCGGGGGTCGTGTCGTGGCTCGTGGGGTGGGGGTGGAGTTGGGGTGCCGGGTGCGGGACTGCTGGTGCAGGTCTACTTTTGACCCTGACCCGTTCTGACGGGCTATGTCACAGGCCACCGAACCATGCCAAGTCAGGCACGACATGAGGCTCGGTTGGCCTCGGCACAACATGGCATGAATGGTGCCTTACCCGGGCATGGCACAGGCCCGGGTACGAAAAATTCCCATTCCGGTCCGGCCCAGGCACGGCCGAATCGTGTCGTGCCTCGTGCTGGGCCGGCGTAGGCACGGCCGAATCGTGTCCTGCCTCGTGCCGGGCCAGACCGGTCCTGCTCGCTTGACACCTCTACTTCTAATATCCTTAATATATTAAAAAAAAATTCAAAGTATCGAACTTTCCCTTCTTAAATGTTATGGAAATTGAAGATTTATCAAAAACTTATCTTTGGCTTCCTTCTAATCTATTTATTTTTCTTCTTGGCTTGGGAAAGATTCATTTGCTCATTTGAATTCCTCATCAGGAAACTTACCTTTGGCTTCCTAAATTTTTTGAAATATCCAAAATACTATTCTTTAGGTAAAACTTAATTTTGCACAACCTTTGGAGTCAAGAATTTGTTTCTTATCATGGCTTCATAGCTATTATTGTTCTAGTTCTATTTAGCTATGGCTTTGGCTTCCTGGAGAATTTTAGGTTGAGTCATAGTTTTTTGAGGAAGCCATAGTCTCGTTATTCCCAAAAATTATAAAATCCTTTTATTCAAAGTCATTTTTTAGCTCAAGAGTTATGGCTCTAGGAAGAGTCATAGCATTTTCACTCCCAAAATGTCCAAAATAATTTTTTTCAGAAGGTTTGGATAACTCTGTTGCACTTCTAAGCAATATTGAGAAATAATTCTTTAGATCTACTTCCATATTATTTAGTAATTCATTCAATTTTTTTCTTCATTGATAATGTCTATTGACTAATGTGATGCTCAATATTTCTCATCATTGAATTTGTTTCATTCATCATTGCTTCAAGTGCTCTCATTCACTTATGTTGGTCATTATTATTTTTTTGAAAATCTACTA
Source organism: Sapria himalayana (assembly GCA_029783825.1). Classification (NCBI taxonomy): domain Eukaryota; kingdom Viridiplantae; phylum Streptophyta; class Magnoliopsida; order Malpighiales; family Rafflesiaceae; genus Sapria; species Sapria himalayana. The sequence continues at coordinate 2,478,690 of JAREIK010003431.1, read as the reverse complement.
AGTATAATTGTGACTCAATAATTATATCGATACTAGTAAGAATATATCATACAATAGAAAGATTGTGCTCATGAGTTAGTAAAGTCAAGACATATAAAAACTACCATCGACCATTTAGTTAGAGTTTCAATCAAGATTGAATATCAAAACTATGAAAGTCTTATGGATTTACCTTCTCTACTAAACATCTCCAAAAGCTCTTTGATTTCATGACTATTCATCAAGTTTCTCAAAAATACTAAAAATCATGAAATCAATCCATATTAGCCTATTTTCCATGTATACACATCAATAATCAAAATATATAAGAATATATGGTAAATTGAATATTGAACACTCATCAATAGATATTCACAAGAATATGGATTGTACAAATAGTAATGAAGACTTTCATCCACATATCAATCTCATAAGGATCATATTATCATTTTAGTTATTCAATAGTGAGATGACTCATTTCTTATAACATAAATATTCAAATTGTGGGACAAACTTAGATCCATATTTTATTCATTTAATATATGTGTTATGTGTTAAAATTTACTCCAATTATATTATATTTAGACTAGAAAAAATGTTGAGATATTGTGTAATGACTTCTTTCCCTAATGACATATAATCTTGTTTTTTTCCATTGAACACATCTCAATTATAGTTATCTCATAGCTATTTCCTCAATATATTATCTCAAAAATAATAATTTATTTTTATATGAGGATTATTCATAATTTTATACCTTCTAATAAATTTTGTCAATTTTTTTTGATGGTTGCTTCATATGCATACTCTTCTTTTCTAGTCTTACATATCATAAAAACTAAGGATTGGTATGGTTTGTAAGTATTTTCAATTTTTGCTTTGTAGATAGCATATCCACACAATTAACATATACTTCTCTCAAGTTTCACTAGTAAGAATTATATGAGTGAAATTAACTCATATGAATTATCACAACCTTGAAAGTTACAGTATACTTGTGTATATTGTGACTTTTGGTTTAATAAGTATTATACTCATAATAATTGACATACCTAAATTTTAAGTTTTTATGTATAAGTTTATCTCATGCATTATAGTCAGAAGGGTTATTACTTTCTTTCCACCATATATATGAGTGAGCCTCATGTAATTGATTTATATTTTGTTATAAATCACATATATCAAATTATACAAATATATACTACATAGTATTTTAATAAAAATTTTGAATATATCCTAGAGGGGGGGGGGGTTGAGAGTTTACCTCCCAACTCTAAAGATTAGTATTAATTCTTGCATATCTTGTTTACATGTGGAGCACCTAGAGAATACAAAAATCATCCTTAGGATTTAGTAACTACATCGTGGCCTTGTTTGTTGCATGGAGAGAAAAGAAAAAAAAGAAGAGGAAGATGAAAGATTTTTGAAATTTTTATTTTTTCCACTTTTATTCTTAGGAAATTTTCCATTACTTTAAGTCTGAAGTCAAGACTTTTAGATGAAAGTCACAATTTTGGTCTTCATTTTTTAAGCTTGATATTGATATTCTAGAAAATAGCTATGACTCTAGAAAACATCTTAATCTTTCAATAAACAAAGTCATAGTATTAGGCAATAACTATGACTCCATGTTTCTATAACACAAAGTCATGATATTATGAAGTAGTTGTGGCTTTTTGTGTTTTTCTTCCTATTCTTTATAAAGTTCCATGATATTGGTAAAGGTCATGGCATGATAAATGGATTGACATGTTATTATTTGGCTATGACACTATGAAATAATGTGACTTTGATATTGGTCTTTCTTGATCATTATATATAGTCATGGGGCTAGGAAATAATCATGTTACTAAGAAGGTTTGTTGTGTGTATATTATGGCCATAGCACTGAAAAATGACCATAACACAAAAATTACTTTTTATATATCTAAGTGTCCATGATGCTATGGGAAGCCTTGGGGAATAGTCATACTCGAGTAATATTCTCTATAACATATAGTATCTCAAAAAGTTGTGTTGAATAATTGCCATTACTTTGTCGTGAGTAGTTTTAACTCTATAATTTTTTATAGCTCAAAAGTTATGATTTTGTGAAATGACCATAGCTTTGACTTAAAACTATTGAGCCATATTAAAGATTTAGTTTTAGTATTTGGGCTTAGTCATGACTTTTTTGTATTAATTAGAAATTAATACAGTTTCAACCAAATATTTTATGAGATAAGTAAGGTTGTGACTTCATGATAATATCATAACCATAAAGAATATGCCGCATGGTAGAATTGGTAGGATCATAAAGAACAAATATTTCCATGATAAATTAGATACAGTTTCAACCAAGTATAAATACCAAAACTATGTAAGAATTCATAATCTACCTCATACGATAAATACTTCCAAAAACTTAGCAACATCATGACTATTAATTAAAACTAGTCAAAACTCCAAAGTAATGAAATTAATTAGAAATTATTCTATTTTCACACTTACATCATCACAAATCACCAAAATACATTAGAATATTTAATAGTTTAAATACTAAGTAAATTATCATACTAAACTAATTGCTCATCCCTGAGTAATAATTCCCCCTCCATAACAAAAAATTATTGATATCTTTAAAAACATTATTATATAATGTTTGAGTGGCATGATCTAAAAATAATAAAGTAACTTCAAATAGACATTTTGATAATTACACTAGGGTTTGAGTTTCACTAATATAATTGTGAATCATTGGATGTGTATTTTCATTTATGTGTTGGATATAAGTATTTATTACATCGTGTTATGTAGGAAAAAAAAATCTTTGGGTTGCCTAACAAGTTGTGTTTTGTTTAATATTCATGGCTAGATCATCAAAAGTTATTTTTTCTCCATCAAAGATCTTGCTTCAATAATGCATGTTCCTTGGGTTTGCTTTATATGTGATTTATTTTTTTTAATAATCTATTTGTATAATCAAATATTTTTTCCTATATTTAATATTTTCATGTAAATGCGGGAAAGAAAATATTAAGAAGTCGGGAATACAGCAGTAGCACAATAACGGAGGTCCTGCTCCGGTTAAATGAACCGAAAGAATTTTTAATATAAAATGTTTTGTAATTTTATTTTCGGGTGGCTATTTTTGGACCAGTGGAACTGTTCATCATCTCTCTCTCTTCTCTCTGCGTGATTTATCGTGACTATTCTGTGTGCTACATACTGTAAGATGATTTTCTGTTAGTTTAATCTGTAACTCAAGCATTTTCTGGTAGATGTAGCTAGTCATACTGAGCGACTAGCGAACCACATTATTTTCGGTGTTTGTTTCTCGTATTTTTGATTCTATCGTGGATGGTTGCTAGATTGGATATATATATTACTTGTTTTTTGTTGTTTCCTATTGTTTCTGTATCTTAATCTCACTACCGTAGAAGCACAATCGCCCAACATGGTCTCTTCTTTGTTGAATTCCATGACTTAAGTAAATATTGTGGCTTCTTATTCTTTGCTTTTTTGGCCATTTTCTTCCTGGATAACCAACATTATAGCATTGAGTTTAGTTGCAGCTTTGCCTTTAAGTTTTTCCTTACAATTTTCTTCATGGATCCCCAAAGTCATGCTTCTAAGTATAGTTGTGGCTTTTTCTTGAAATTTTTCTTGTCCTTTCTATTATGTGACTCCAAAGTCACATCAATATGCATAGCCATGGCTTTGTCTTTAAGTTTTTGATAGACTAATTCATTTTGTATCGCTAATGTCATAGTGTTGAGCATAACCATGAATTTGTTTATAAGCTTTTCTTGGTTATTTTTATTATATAACATTAAAGTCATGACATTGTGTATAGTCTTAGATTTGTCTTCAAGCTTTCCTTTGTTATTTTCATTTTATAATGCCAAAGCCAATGTGCTAGGCATAACTATGGCTTTGTCTTAGATTGACTCCTCTATGATTTCTATCTCAGTCTTGTCTTTCTCGATTATTCCCTTAGCTTCCTTGGAATTATCATCATAAGATTTCTTTGAGTTCATTTCTTTGAAGGGTATCGTGACCTCATAGTAGTCATATTTCTCTGTTTCCTCATTTTAAAACTCCAAAATAGTTCTTCGCCCTCAAATCTCTTATCTTCTTCATTATCACTACTCCAAAGTTTTCTTATACTTTATCTCCTTCATCTTTATTCGGCCAATAGTTTTCTACAAAATCATTCCATCAAAACTCCACTTTTTATTGTTTTATATTATGGAAGAGACTATATATTCTCTAATTCCCTATTTTATCATTATCTGAACTCAACAAGCTATTATAAAGATTAAAGTTTACTTGCTCCTCACTAACATTGAGAATGAACTCCCCTTACTTGACATCGATAAGAGTTGTCCCATAGCCAAATATGGTCATCCTAATATTAATGGCATATAATTATCCTCCTTCATATTCAATACAATAAAATTTACTAGAAAAATAAGAATATCAACCTTAACCAATACATCTTTGATAATTATATCTAAGCCCTTGATAGTTCAATCCACTATTTGGAGTGAGAGAGATATTGGAGTAATTTTTCTGAGATTCAATTTTCATGCAATTGATTGACACTTAATCCTAAATCAAACAATATTTTCCAAAAGGTATGATCTCCAATATTACAAGGTATAATAAAACTTCTAGGGTTCTTCAATTTTCTCAGAGGTTTTCTTTGATTGATTACATTAAACTTATCAATCATATTGATGGTCTCACATATATCTAACTTCATCACACTACTCATTATATCTGTCATAAACTTCTCGTAGTTTATCTTTTAAGCTAGAGTATTGATAAATAGTATATTCACTTCTAACTTCCAAAATATTTTTAAGTAACTTATCAATGTGTTTGTCTAATATTCCCTTTCAAAATCAATGTAAAAAAGGAAGATTCATCAGAAAATTATCCTTAATATCATTATAATTTTTTTTTATTCTTATAGCTTAGGGTAACCTCCATTTGCTACTATATTCTTTTGTTTCTATTTTTTGCATCTTCAAGTGAAATTTGGACTTTCACTTCTTCTATAATCATGACTTTGTTACATGCCTTGAAATTATATCGTTCATGCTTCTAGTCCTCTTTAGTATGAGCCATGACATCTTAGAAAATTTCTATTAGGGCTTCAACTTTTGGAAAAATCACAATTCTATCACTCAAAAATTTTAGAATTCTCTTATTTAGAATACTTTTGTAGCTCTTTTTTACTTATAATAAACATAGAGGAGTAATCCTTTGTATTTACTTCAATATTACTTGGTAGTTTATTTACTCTTCTTCCCATCATAGATAATACTAGTTGTCTAATCATACCTTCTATATTTTTCATCATTGAACTCATTTGATTCATTCTCACTTCAAGTATTATCATTTAATTATCTTGGGTATCATTCCCATCATAGATAAAACTTGAGATTCCTTGATTATTGTAGCTCACTATATTATTTTCAATATTTCTACAAGATTTCCCAATATTCTATAGCACACTCTCATAGCCTTCATATAAATAATTTTCATGATTTCTCATGTTTAGATGATAATGTATTGAGACATTATTATTGAGTCAAAATACATATCTTTTTCTTTTCATTTGTTTGGCTTCTTCCATTTGATAAATGATATCCAAGTCCATCAATTCATGTTGTTATAAAATGATGTTCTTCCCTAATACTATTTTCTTTTCCATCTTGGGTATCAAGCTTCCTTAAAAGAGCTTACATCTTCATTTTAATTGAAGTGAACTGATCAAACTCTAACATTCTAACTTATTTTATTCCAAATGAATGATCCATTAGAGGTTGGTATTTATTTTTTGCTATCTCCTCAAACAAATAATATGTTTTCTTTGGAAATTTATTCATAATTGACTATCAAATAGGAACATCATTCATGCACATTATCATATAGTTCAGCCCATTGTGGAAGGATTGCACTTGGAACTACAACTCAAATCCACCTTGAGGATATTTCCTCAACAACTCCTTAAAATGGTCCAACTTTACACCTTATCAACCATGTACCTCATCTTTTAGTGAGAAAGACTCTCACTAGTTCATCTCAACTCTCATTGGAACCAACATTGTGTCTTATTACTTAAAGAAAATAAAAATAAATACGACCTTATTACATTGAGGCTAACACCGTTCATTTTTTATTGTGTCTTGCATCTCCAAAAAAATTATGACATGTCCATTAGGATTCTCTAATGCCCTTCCATGGTACTGATACAATTGAACCATAACTGTAAGACTCGACTTCAACTTAAAGAGATTGGCTTCTACTAGTTACAATTGAATGTCCAAATAACTATCCATCATCATGGTCCTCCAATAGTATTTCAAGATATGGTGGTGAATGAGCTATTGAACAGCTTGCCCATTACTATTTTAGGGCTCTCTATTATTGTCAATTCCCTCTATAGGCTATTTATTAACTTTTTATCTAGCAATCACTCTTCTATTTCTTTTGATTTCTAGGTCCAAATGGGTTCGTTTATTTTTAAAGTTTTGGCTCATAAAAGGGTGTTTAAAATAAAAAAAATGGAAAGGATACAAACAAAAACTAAAATACATTATACACTTTCCAAACAAATTAATATAATTTAACATTTAGATTCAAGATGATTTATTAGGCCTAATTATATCTAAAATATTAAATAAATAGCAATCATTTTACAAGGATTATTATATCAAATCATATTGATTAACTAAACTAAATAATCTCTAACAATGACACTAAAAATTTATTTCAACTTTATTATGTTGCTTAACTTGATTGGTTAGGTAATATCTCAAAATATCATTAATAAGAATATCTCATTAATATAGATCCACAAGTGAATGGGTCATAAAAGTAGTACAAATTACTTTTATCAAGATATTAATTACATAGAGATCATATCGAACGTTTGATTATTCAATAGATGACTCATTTCTAGTAAAATAGATATTCATATTGTATGACAATCTTGGTTTATTCATATAAGTGATGTGTATTTAAATTTTCTTGAATTATATTATAAGTGAAAACAAAATGAAAGTTAGGGTGTTTTGAAATGACTCCTTGCTCTAATAGAATACAATGTGATTTTCATCATTGGACCTATCTTAATGATGGTCCCCTCATAGCTATCTCTTAGTACGTCACCACTGAGACATCAAATCATATATGCTTGAGAGTCATTCACAACATCACACATTTTATGCAACTTTATCAACTACCCTTGATAGTTATTTCTTATGCACACTATTATTATCCAACCTTATAAATCATAAAGACTAAGGATTGATATAGTTGCAAGTATTTATACTTTCAACTTCATAAGTATCATACTCACATAATTAACATATATTTTTCTCCAATGAAAATCATATGAGTGAAAGAAATTCATAAGGCCTATCACTACCATGTGAGTCATTGTATACTCATACATATCCTATGGATTGTTTTTCACCATCTTTTTCGGTGATGATACAACTTTCACATAAAAGGTAAAACTCATAGGTGTAAATTCAATATAATATCCATTCTAATTAAGAAGCAGTTCTTTTAAGACTTGTAGAATGGATTGACATGTAAATATATTTATACTTTTGACATCGTAAGTACTATAGTCATAATAATTAATATATCTATTTTTTTGAGTTTTAACATATATGATAATCTCATATATCACAGTCAAAATGACTATCACTTCCTTCTTATCATATGCATGAGTAAGCCTCATGGTTTACTTATTATTGTCTATAATGATAATCTTACACAAACCTAAGTCAAAATCCTAATTTAAGTTCTATTGTATCACTCATCTATCAATATTCATATAACACAATATAAATCAAACATAATCATTAATAAAAATTCATTATCACATCACTTATATAAAATTACACAAATCATACACCAAATGTCATTTTATACTTGGGAAATTATGTATTATTCTAAGTAGGAAGTTGTGGAATTGAGAAGAATATCATAAATTTAGCCTTTATCTCTTAAGCTCGAGATGGTAGCTCTAAAAAATAGCCATAACTTTAGAATGCATCCCAATTTTTCTATTACACAAAGTCATGGTGCTAAGTAATGACCATGAATTGAACCTAAAGTTTCTATAATATAAAGTCATAGTATTGTGAAGTTGACATAGCTTCATGTGTTTTTCTTCTTGTTCTTCATACTGTAGTGCTAGGAAAGGTTGTATCATGGTGAAGGGTTACATATTGTTATTTGGTCATAGTGCTATGAAACAATCATAGTATTGGCACTGGTCTTTCTTGATCCTTATATGTTCAAAGTGCTATGAAATAGTCATGGAATTGAGAAGGTTTCTTGTGTTTATCATGTGGTCTTGGCAATGAGAAATGGCCAAAACATAGAAATTGCCTTTCATATGTCTAAGTGTCTATGGCATAGTGATTGGTTATGGCACTAACCTCACTTCTCTCATATATCATATCATCGTAGCATAGTTAGGATGTCATGGCATTAACAATTAGCTCATACATAAAAGTCAATGCTTTGCCTTCCTTTAATAACAAAGTCCATCCCCTTAAGGAATGATAATACTCGAGTTATATCTCATGTAATATTTAGTGCCCTAAAATTCATGACATTGAATAATTATCACTACATTAGCCTGAGTATTTTTGGCTCCATAATTTTTTCTAGCTAAAAAATCATAGCTTAGTAAAAAGGCCACAACTATAACTTGAGAATATCAATTCATATTAAAGATAAAGTTGTTACCTTTAGACTTGGGCACAACCTTTAACACTAGTGGGATACATAGTTGTTATGACATATAATAAATATTGCAACCATTTAAATTTTATAAAATAGGAATGGTTGGATTCTATAATAATATCATAGCCACAAAGAATATATTACATAGTAGAAAGATTATGCTAACAAGTTGGTATGGTTATGACATACAATAATTGTCATAACTAATTAAGAAGAGTTTTGGACAAGAATTGATGTTAAAACTGCATAATAGTCCATATCCTACCCTCCCTTAGTTAAACACCTCAAAAAATTATCAATTTCATGATAATTTAGTAAAACTCACCAAAACTCAAAAGTATTGAAATCAATTTATAATTACTCTATTTCTATGCCTACACATCATCACAAATCACTAAAATAAATTAGAATATTCATAGTTTAAATACCAAACAACGTACCTTATCTATTCTCCATGTATTCCTTCTTTTTAGAACTCAAGAACTTATTGCTCAAAGTCATGATTGTAGTTTCCGACAACTTATTCAAAGTTCTATACCTTGTCCCTTGAGAAATCACCATTGCCCCTCATGTTATATTGCGACATTTATCATCACAAAAAAACTTGACACCATCATCTATTATTGTACTCACTGAGATTAGGTTTCTACTCAAACTAGGAATGTGCATCATTCTTGAAAAGAATTTAATTGTACCATCATACATCATCTTCACCTATCAATGGTCGACTATCTTCACCATTGAGCCATTCCACATAGTTGCATCTTTTTTTTCTAATGACTCATACTATCTAAACTAGTTTCGATGAGGAGTCATGTGATATGACATGCTTGTGTCAACACACCAAGTGTCCTCATCAACATGAGCAACACAAGTTTTAGAAAAAAAAAATCTCATCACTGGTGGATTACTCCTAGTCTACTGAGCCAACTCTTGCCTAGGTCATTATTCCTAATTTTCTAGACCAGACACATCTTTCTCTTGGCATTGATATGCTTTCAAATAGCACACCTCTTTATCTAGTCCTTCCCCTCATATATAATGCATTTTTCGAGTAGTTCTCTATACTCTATCTCTTTGTATCCTTAGACGATAGTGTTGAAACCACCCTCTCATAAGATAGATCTTTTTTACCACTACCAATGATGATAATCAAATTATCTCATGAATTTGGTTGTGAACATGAAAGAATCATTGTTTTGTCATCCTTATTGATCCCACAACAAAAAGAGGACAACTTGCTGATCAGTCATCAGTGAGTAAAGTTCATGAAAATATGAAGAGAAATAATCAATCTGATCCATGCATGACTTGTATACATTCTCCCTTAAGAATAACTCTTAACTAATAATTTTTTTCAATAAAGTAATTCTAGCTTCTTTCAAAGATCCATCATAGTTCTCTCACCAAAAATATTAACCAAGACTTTGTCTATCAGACAAGTCAGATCAAGCCTCATGCTCTTCGATCCAACTTGTCCTAATTGACTTTCTCCACATATGCCATTTTTGATTTTTGACAATTTATCATTGATTTAATTATTTGATTATAGAATAGTAATCTTTATAAACAAGTAGATCCTCCATCTTTAATTTTCATAGTTTAAAGCCCTTTCTTATAAACTTCTCAATCTTAACTTTAGATATCACTGTACTCATCATTCTCATATTCATCTCTTCATTGATCTAGTAAATCCTGATTTGAGCATCAAACTAGGCTTTATGACTGATTTTTTTCTATAATACCAAATGTTACATATGCACTAGCGCCAAGTGTTGGATCCTCACTAATAGGGATCCTCATGGAAATCATACTTGGGTATAATATCAAATGTTAGAACCCTGGAAGGTAAATGGCACTAATATGTAATAATTTCTCTAATACAAAGGTGGAATTTGAGGTTCTTGACATAACTTTTCTTGGATACCAAACTAGGAATTAGTGTAGGGATTTTACAATATTAGTTTAGGGTTTCAAAAAAGGGGAGAATCAATCTTTCGTATAAAAAGCACTCTCTCACATGAGAGAGAAAGATAGAAAGATAGAGAGAAGAAGGACACATGGAATAAAGAGGAAAACTTTGTGATAGAAATATTCACATCATTTTGCTTTTTTATGTACATTTTGCTTTTTTGCTTATGTACATTTTGCCTATTCTAATTTATAAGTATTTATATGTAAAGTAAAAAATCTTTTACACCTAATTCCTAAGTTATGATTGCACATAACATGTTATGGCTGCATTCATATAACCAGTTTTAATAGTATACAACAAGTGGCAGCTGCAATGATGTCACAACACCGAAAAATCAAGTCATGATATCATGACACGTGTTACAACTTAAATTAAATTGTGACATCATAATTTTATGTCACAACTTCAATACACATGTTATAACTTAAGGTGTATGTTGTGAATTTAAAGTATAGTCTTCAATCACAACTACACAAAATAGGTTGCAAATCTATTTAGGTTGTGACTTTGAACTATAGTAGCTATTCTAGCTTTAGTTCAACCATAACACCAAAGAACATGGTCATGACTCTATAATACATGTAGTAACTTCAAAAGAAGTATAAGTCAGTCCTAATATTTTTTTTGAGAAAAAATAACTTCTTGTATTTGTTATGTCAAAAGATATCCATGTCAAATATTTTATTGGTTAGACCCAAGTCCTTCATCGAAAAAGACTTATTTAACAAAATGTTCAAGTCTTCAATTCTGGACTTATTAATGAAGGATGATTTTGAAGTCACTATAAGAGAATCATTGAATAAGTAAATAATGGTTGAAAAAAAAATTATGATACAAATGATTTTCAAACATTGATTCAAACTTTATATACCATCACATGGGAACTTGTGTTGGTTCATAAAGATCATTCTTAAATTTATAGTCTTTCTAATTATTTACTATGAATTCTTCTAGTTGTTTCATTAATATATCTCTTCTTCCAAATCTCTATTTAGAAATATTGTTTTCATATCCATATGTACAATTTGTAAGTCTAGCATGGTTACCAAACCTAGCACAATGTGAATGGCAGATATTTTTATAACTAGAGTAAATATTTTATCATAATGTATTCTTCTTTTTTAGCTAAAACTCTTGACTATGAACCTGGCCTTTTATATAGGAGAAGAGGAATCTTCTTCAAGTTTTAATATGAACATCCATCTATTCTTCAAGACTTTCTTCCTTTTGTAATTTTTTTTCAGTTCAAATGTGTGATTATCTTGTAAATCTTTTAATTCTTCTTGTATGACCCCCGTATGCTTTTCTATCTACTAACGATGCAACAATGCTTCTTCATGATTTTTAGGCTCTCTCCTACCAATAAATAACATAATATTAAGAAAGATTTCTAGTTGAATATTTACTAATTTTAAGGCACCAATGATACATTTTGAAAATTACTAGGTTAAGCTAGTCTTGTATCAGAATTTCCAGAATTTACGAGTGCATAATTTCCTTGCAGAAACTCATGATTATTCTGACTTTAAAATTCATTCAGCTCTTTCAATTGAGAAGATGAAAATTCAAAATTTTCAATCTTAACATTAGTCCCAGAGTTTGTCTTTTCATATATATCTTGGTCAACTATGGTCTAATCCTTCGTAAATATCTTGGTCAGCTCTATCAAAGTCATTTTAGTGAGATCCCAGAATAATATACTATTATGATTTGATATAGAGTTTGAATGTTCATCTTTAGTTATATAAAAAAAAATTTACATCTAACAACTTGCACATGATCATAAATATTTTTTATATTAGACCATGATCTACCAAGAACATCATTTTGAAAATGAACATAGGAATAATTTTCAACACATGAACCACAATATTGAGATTTTCTCCCCAAGGTATTCTAGGATGACTAGATTGACACAACACACTTTTGATACATGTTACTTCATTCTTTCTACAATTTCATTCAGCTAAGGAGCCCAATGATGAATTTTGTGTTTGAAGGTTAATGCCTTGTTGCATACAAAACTCATCAAATTGCCCAAAAAACTATTCTGTATTATCAGTACAAAAGTTTTTCATTTTCTTCTAATTTTCTTTTCTATGGATGCTAAAATTTATTTGAACATATCTAGTTTCTATTTTTTTATGTTTTGAAGTATAAACACATAACATTCTAGATTAATAATCAATAAAGATGACTATATTAAGAGCCACCTAAAAATTTCACCTTCATGTAATCTTAGAGATAATGGTGAACCAATCAAGCATTTTTTTATTATTATTAAAGAAGAGTAAGGAAGCTGAAAAGTTAGTCTACATTATTTTTTTTAGACATACAATTGATGCATCTCTAAAAATAATTAGTTAGAGTAGGAAAGTGACTTTTACGAGACAACTTCATCATTTCTTTCTCACCCATCTAAGCAAATCTTATGTGTCATAATTTAAATATAACATTATCTTCAATAATATGAATGATATTAATAGAAATGCAAACTTGCACCAAATACATATTACAATTTGATGATGATAGCCATTGAACTTCTAGTGATTTTTCATTGTGAATCCTGAAAACAATTAAATTTTCCATCTTCATCTAATTTGATGCTAAAAATAAGATTCATTTGGTTATCAAGAATATGTTTGGTGTCTTTGAGAATCAATTTCATGTTATTAAGAATGTCGGAATCTATTACCCATGATGACTATCTCAACATCATCAGTATTTCAAATTCTACTATCTCACAATTTGCTAGTTTACCAGAGGTAAATAAATCAGATTGATATGAAGCATGATTAGTAGCCCCGTTGTCTATTGCATATATAGTTTTATCACTAGTTAAACTAATAAAATCATCAACATGAAACATAAGAAAATACTCTATAGTTGTGGAAGTATGATCATCTTTGTAGGTACCTCATTTTGTATCCCTTTTTTTTTGTTATGTTCAATCTTCCAAATATATCAAAATGTCTTAGTATATCTATTTTGCCACATTGATACTATTCTATGTCAAAAAATGTACTTTTTGACTTACTTCTACCACTCTCACTACTCATGAAGCCCTTGAATTTGTTTCTTCCCAACTCTTGATTACTAATCTATAAGCTAGAGTAGAGTATTGAGATTTTCTTCTTATCTCTTCATTTAGAACATTATTTTTAATGGTTCCATTGATAATTCTCCAACATGGTTAGAAAATACATTATAAAAATCTCTCAAGAGCCAAGAAAAATACTCAAGAACTTCTACAATTGAATCTCATCATGAAAGTTCACTCCCATTTAAACTAATTGGTTTACCAATCCTTGGAAAGTGTTTTATATGATATGTCATGGGAGAATCACCCCAATTCCTCAAAATTAGTAATTATTTTTATTATGTAAAGTCCTCCCTCATGTATGTTATATCCTACAAAACCATATCATTTTCTAAGTTATTAGATTTCATGTCTATTGATATTTTTTTTTATTGTGACTAAGTTATAAATTATCAAGCTTTACCCTTATTATAAGTAAGAAAATGGAAACAATTATGAATATGTATAGCTTTCTAGAAATTATTACTTTCTAGAATGAACCCTCTATAAGGACTAGTGCTACTAGCATGGAGACTAGAGGCAAATAAAATTATATAATTCATAGAAAACTTTGTTGATGGTGCAACGGGTCTCATCGATGGTATCTATAATGAAAAGATATACATTAGTGTCATGCAATTTTTCTTAGTTAGAGTCAATGATAAAAATTTCCGATATATACACCGATATATCTCCGAAATATCCTTAAATTTTAATTATCGATATATCTATCAAGATTGATATATCTATCTTTTATTGATGCTCATATACAAATATATACCAATATATCTTTGATATATCCAATATATCCATAAAATCCAAGTACATATATATCCGTAGAAACCTAATATTTTAATCCTTGGTTAGAGTATTGCACCACACCTTACTATTACTTAGTGGTATAATCTTCACGATTTTTCTCCTCATTTCTCTCACCATATTCAAAATCTTGGTGTCCATTAGCTTATTGTTAACAGTTTTCTCTTCTTCAAATAGATTTAGAAAGAATTTAATTAATATTGGATCACACATGCAAAGAGAAGTGAGCATTATCATCACCTCCAACTCTATAATGGCCTCGATGGGATCATGATTGGCAATAACATCCTCCTCAACTATGAAGAGGAAGTTTGCTTGAAGTAGATGGTGATCATCTCCAAAGTTATCTTTTTCTAGGTTATAAATGACTTCTTATTAGTTGTCAGCTAGTTGACCTTGATGATGTTGTTCTCATAATGCTTGTCATGATTGATTGTGTTCTATGTGTATAAGTGATAATAGTATTGCATGAAAGTGGAAACAATGTTGCCATCCATCGACTAGATTTGTAAGGTGGCATTTGTGGCAACATCACTCCAAGATTGAGGAGCTTCAAGTCATCGATGATATGGGATGATGAGTATATCAAGTAGTAGGACATGATTACTTTTATCTTAAACTACTCAAACAATTAGAAAATTAGATTCTTGAAATTTCATGGTAATACACTTCATATATTCATTTTATCAATGAACTTTTGAAACCATTATTGAAATAGAAAACTAGTCATCCTTGTTTTTATTGTATCTATATTCTATAGTATCTAGTCATCATGACATTGTCCTTCTTCATACCCTCTAATTTATGATACACAATTGTCCTATCAGGAATCATGTAGGAAAAAAATGTTGTAACAAAACCCTAAGAAATTAGCAACAATGCCATAGCTGAAGGTTTCAAAGATAGATCCTACCATGCCATTTCATTCATGTTGTAGTCATCACTTAACACATAATGTTCAATAAGATGGTGAAGCTCAAGTAAACCCCCATATTGTTGACATTAATTGATCCACTATGAGCATGGTTCTTGATGCACATCTAATGGCAATCTTAAGTTGTTTAACATGGGGAGTTGAACCAATGAGTACCCACTACAACAAAACTTCAAATTAATGATGTTTTGTTTCTTGACGCTTTCAGAAAATATCATTATTCTATTTGTAATTAGACATTTCATGACATTTTTTTCTAAAAACATCATTATTTGGAACATATTTTCTATTTTTATGTCACTTACTAGAAGTGTCATTGTTAAGACTAATAGGTTATGAAATTTCTTGACTTCTTAAAAAATGCCAAGGAATAAGAGGCTGAAAATTAAAAATCTTGTCACTTATATAAGTGTCTTGGATATGAAAATATTAATTTTGAATTTATTGATTTGGAGCTAATTTTTTTTTTATTTTTTATTTGTAAAATAAGTAATAATATTTTAAATTTTACTCTAGATTAATAAAAAAAATTATCAATTTTTAGTTGAAAATTATTTATTAAAAATAAAAAGAAACTTATGATCAGATTAAAATAATTTAAATATTTTTACATTCAAATTTCAATTTTTTATTTATAAAATAAGTAATGATATTTAATTTTAAAATTAATCTGTTAATATTTAATTTATCCCTAAGAGAAATAATAATAAAATGAAAATTTAAGGTCATTTAATAAAATGATGTGATTAATATAATATTTTATTTATCTTCATTTAATAAAATGAAGACTCCCTAGAAAGACGAGCGTGGCTTCTTCATAACATTTGATCTTTTCCAACAGCTCGGCTTCAAGCAGCGCGTCTCCAATATCCTTGGCCATCTTTGCAGCATCCAGGAAGTTTCCCCATTCAGTTTCTAATTGTATCAGCTCTTCCAGACACTTTACTTTTTTCAAAAAACTACGCATTGAATCACAAGAATTGAAGAGGTTAACATATTTCATCATTGTGAACTTGTCTCCGAGCTTTTTGCATTTCTTCGCAGCATCCTCCAAAATCTTCTGTTTTGCATCTTCTATTATTCCCTCGTCTCTTTTCATGTAATTATATTGTGTGGCATGTTCTTTCCAGTTGGAAATGTAACAAAGTCCCTCGTCGTACAGCTCCCCCTTTTGACAGCACTCAATACATTTGCTGAAGAAGTTGCCTTTAGCGTAAGCATCTGCTGCCAGCTTATAATATGTTGCTTGCGTGAAACATTCTACGGCTTCTTCAAGTTTTGGAACAGGAAATCTTTCCATAAATTAACAAAAAACCTGTAGCAGAATCGGAGTCACACTGGATTGCAAATTTGCAGTGGAAAAGATAAAATTTAATATATGTTTGTATAATAAATTATAATAATTAGACATGTCATGACATTTTTCTAAAAACATCATTATTAGGAACATGTTTTCTATTTTTATGGCACTTACTAGATGTGTCATTGTTTAGACTAATGGATTGTTAAGACTAATGGATTGTTAAGACTAATAGATTGTTAAGACTAATAAGGGGCTAAAAATTATAAACCTTGTCACTATTATAAGTGTCATAGATATGAAAATATTAATTTTGAATTTATTGAATTGGAACTAATTAGTTTGTATTTTTTATTTGTAAAATATGTAATAGGTTTTAAAATGGCGCTGGCAACAAACTGGAAGAGTTGAGTGGTAGAGTCTCAAACTGCTTCTCTATGGCTTCGTTTTCCATTTCTTCATTGATGCAATTCTCTTTGCTTATTTATATCCTTCGTCCTCTGGGTTGTTGTATTCTCACACATGATCTCAGTGAACAGATTCTTATGCATTGCACGATAGGTCCTCGCCGCCCTTTATTGTTAATTTAGTAGATATGTTACCAAAATGCATGATGCTTAATAGCTACCCTTGTTATATGGAAAATTTTTGTAGCTTGGCAGGACAAAATAAAAAGCTAAAAAAGAGTGTAAATTGGGATCAAAAGAGAGAAATTGTAGTCAATTAATCTTGTCATCAGTTTCTACACTGATTATTTTATGAACTGTGGAAAGTGGAGTTGTACATGGCTTATCCAGCATATCTTCGGCGTCGTGTGTTGTGTTGCTATTTTGTGAAGTTTAATTAGTAATGTTTCCTTCAATCAATGCAGATTTTGTGATGTTGGTGCTGGGTTTGTCGGTGATTTTGCCGTAGTTGAGTTATCCGCTTCCTATTTTCAGACTACTATTCTACCAAAGAGTAATTATAAATTCTTTTTCATATCTCATTTTCAGGCTCAGTCTGCAGTTCTTCTTGCAAGGTCCAATTTACTCATTACAAGGGATATAGAGTGGGCAAATCTTGTTATTGGCTTTGAGCATGTGATTATCCATTCTTTTTTATTTTTGATCTCGTGCCATTTTTATACATGTTGTTCTATTTGTTCTCTCCTCCTCTGTTTTTCAGACTGTGAAATTATGGAAAAAAATGTGGCTATAATTCCTAAAAAAGTGTGTTCCATAGTCATACCATTTCAAAATCAATTAGCCTAAGGACCTAGAGACATGATATGTCATACCTATAAATTCGTCTAGGTCACGTATTTGCTTATTTTATGTTAGATATTACAGTAAAGTCAAAATATATTATTATCTTGTATAGAAATAGATGATAGGTAAATTAATACTCACCTAATTAAATACTTTTACTTTATTTTTTAAATGATTTCTATATATTGAGAAGTATGAATAGAATAATACTATCCTCCTCACAAAAAGAAAAAAAAGAAAAGAGGGAAATTATTATCAAAACAAAAAGATGTACCTTATATACCTGGGAATATTGATTATAGGAAATGAGAAATTAAACAAAGTATTTATAAAAATAATATACACAAATAAGAATATTACTATCAAAAAGAGAATATATACGTTATATACCTTTTATACATAGGAATATTGATTATTGAAAATGAGAAATTAAGCAAAGTATTTGTTAAAATAAGCTACACAAATAAGGAAAATAAGATTTGGGGGTCCAGTAAATAGTATATAAAATTGTTAAGTAGCTAGAAATAAATAAAATAATATAGTTAAAAGAAAAATACATGACCAATTAAAATTTTCCTTTTCTCAAAACACTTTTTATTTTCTCTTTTCCTTAGACATGTTTGATAAAAAAAATCATCTTATTTTTTCTTTTCCCCATTGTAATGTCCTTTTGTCTTATAAATTAGAGAATTAGCTTTTACCTCAAATATGATTTAAATAATTTTTCGTTAAAAAAATAACAAAAAAAGGAATAAAAACCTATAATGCACTAGAATGCATGATGGGAGGTTCTAGGATCGGATTTGGAGGAGAATAAAATATTTTTTTATTAATAAATTGACTTTTCTCATATTTGACTTTTATATAAAGAATAATTAAATGCTATTTTTTTGTTTAAATATTTTTTTTCTAAGAATCATACTAACAGTGAGAAATAATTTCTCATGTTTGAATATTATTCTAATCATGTTGACTATGTAAACAAATTCAACATTATTACAATATTAATACTCATCCCTTCAATCTTATATCTGACATGCTTATTAATATTTTATTAAATTGATTTTTGAATTTTCTTTTAACAGATAAAAAATAGGTTGCTAAACTAATAACATTGGAATGTTGATGTGTTCTTCCATTTGAAGTGTGATCGCTATTGGAAATAATTTGTTCTTTAAAAATGGATCATTCATGAATCTAAAAGGATAGAAGATCGAAGGAATATGAAGATGGAGTTGAATGCTTTATTGCATTTGCAATACAACTGCAAATAAAACCTCCATTATATGTCCATGCTTACAATGTGGTAATATGATTTTCAATACTCCTTAAAAGATTCGAGACATTTTGTTTTTCTTTGGAATTGATCAAAGTTACCATACATGGTATTGGCATGGAGAGGCAGCTCCAAGTGTCCCACATTCCATAAGAGCAGAACATTATGATAGACTTCAATTTGATGATCAATATAGTACAATATAAATGGTTTAAGCTGCACATGATAATTTTCAAATGATCATGAATTGTTTGCAAGATTACTACAAGATGTAGAAAAACCATTATATCCTGGTTGCAGAAACTTTACAAGATTGTCTGCCTTGATCAAATTATATAACTTGAAAGCACGTTTTGGGTGGTCTGATAATAGCTTTTCAGAGCTTTTACAAATTCTTGGAAAAATATTGCCTTTAAACAATGAATTACCTTTATCGATGTATGAAGCGAAAAAGACATTAAATTCTTTGGGAATGGAATATGAGAAAATACATGCATGCCCAAATGATTGTGTACTTTATCAGAAGGAGTTGAAAGATGCATATTTATGTCCTACCTGTGGAACTTCGAGGTGGAAGATAGATAACAAAGGAACTAAGAGGAGAAAAGGAGTTCCTGCGAAAGTAATATGGTATTTTCTTCCAATTCCAAGATTTAGAAGAATGTTTCAATCATCAAAAATTGCAAAAGAGCTCATATGGCATGTTGAAGAAAGATATTTTGATAGGAAAATGTATCATCCATCAGATTCACCATCATGGAAGCAAGTTGATCACAGATGGCCTGAGTTTTCCTTAGAACCTAAAAACTTGAGACTTGCAATTTTTGTAGATGGGATAAATCCTCACAGTTCATTTAATAGCAAACATAGTTGTTGGCACATTCTCATGATAATTTACAACCTTCCTCCATGGTTGTGCATGAAAAGAAAATTTATGATATTATCTTTATTAATTTCAAGTCCACGACAACCTGCCAATGACATTGATGTCTAATGAGCACCGCTAATAGAAGATCTAAAAATATTGTGGGAGGTCGGAGTACAAGTTTACGATGAACATAAATAAGAAATCTTTACATTAAGAGTCGTTCTATTATGGGCAATCAATGATTTTCCTGCATATGGAAACATGTCAGGCTTCAAAGTTAAAGGATATTATGGTTATCCAATATGTGGAGAAGAAACATATTCTTGTAGGTTAAAGCATGGAAAAAAGAACTCCTATACTGGACATAGATTATTTCTTCCAAGAACCATCCATATCAAAAATAATATAAAGCATTTGATGGAAAACAAGAGTTCGGGTCACCTCCAAAAATATTGACTAGCGAGGAAATATTAAAAAAATCAATGGAATTTGTAATTCTTGGGGGAAAAAAAGGTTAATCTTGGAAAATCTTAAATCAACAATACAAATTATTGGAAAAAATGTCCATATTCTTTGATCTTGAGTATTGGAAATATATTTATGTTCGTAATAATTTTGATGTAATGCATATTGAGAAAAATATTTGTGAACACATTATTGGTATCTTACTCAACATTACAGGTAAGACAAAGGATGAGCTTAATTCTCGCTTGGATCTTATAGATATGGGCTTAAGGAGCGAATTGACACCAATGTTTGAATCGAAGAGAACATATCTCCCTCATGCATGTTACACACTTTCTATAATGGAAAAGAAGGTGTTTTTCCAAACACTTTCACAATTGAAGGTTCCATATGAATATTGTTCGAACCTTCGAAACCTCATGTCAATGGAAGACTTGAAACTTAATGGATTAAAATCTCATGACTATCATGCATTAATGCAACAATTTTTGCTGGTTTTGTTATGTTCTATCTTGCCCAAGCATGTGAGGAATGCCATTTGTAGATTGCGTTTCTTTTTCAATGCTCTCTGTACTAAAGTCATTGATGTTCCTTCATTAGATAAGTTACAAAATAAGATAGTGGTGATATTATGCTTGTTTGAAAAGTACTTCCCACCTTCATTCTTTGATATCATAGTGCATCTTAATGTGCATCTTGTAAGAGAAGTGAGACTTTGTGGACTGGTTTACTTTAGGTGGATGTACACATTTGAAAGGTTTATGAAAGTGTTAAAAGGCTATGTACGAAATCGTACTAGACCTGAAGGTTGTATTGCTGAATGCTATAATACAGAAGAAGGAATCGAGTTTTGTAAAAGTACTTATCAAATGTGGAAGCAATTGGAATTCCTAGCAGTTCAAATATTGACCACAAAGTCGAGGCACCAATATTTGGAGGTCTTACTATGAATGTCGATTCTAATTTATGGTTACAAGCACATAATTATGTATTGGAAAATACATCAATTGTCCAACCTTATATTGAGTAAGCACCACTAACTTTGTGTTTCTTTATCTATTGTACATATAATATATTACTCTAATTATTTAATTATTATACATAACCTCATAGAGAGCACATGCAATGGATGAAAGTGAAACATCCACGTCAATCAAAAAGGCAAAAGTGGGTACAGGATGAGCATGCTCGTACTTTTACCTTTTGGTTACGACAAAAGGTACTACAATGGTTTCTTAAATTTTCCTTTTCTTTTACATTATTGGTTAACATATAAATGATAACTATAACTTATTTCTATAGGTTGAAGTTACAATGAAAAATAATGAACCTGTATCTAAAACCCTTAAATGAATAGCTGATGGTCCAAACTATTATGTGATGAAGTATAATGGTTATTTCATCAATGGGTGTCAATATAATACCAAGAAGCGTGATGATTTACTAGCTTCCCAAAATAGTGGAGTTAGTATTGTAGCAACAACCATGCAAATTGCTAGTGCTAAGGATAAAAATCCTATTTTCGGGGAACTTTGTTTCATTGGGGTTATTACTGAGATTTGGGACCTTGATTATACTATGTTCAGAATTACAGTCTTTAAGTGTGATTGGGTTGATAATAAGAATAAAATCAAAGTTGATGATCTTGGGTTTACCTTAGTTGACTTTAACAGATTGGCTCATAAGTCAGATCCGTTCATATTAGCCTCCCAAGCTAAGAAAGTCTTCTATGTACAAGATGAGCTTAAACCAAGATGGTCAATTGTTTTATCAACTCCTCAACAAGACTTCACAGAAAGAGAAAACAATGATGATCCAATGGACATTTCTATTGAACACAATACAGTCATATCTTCTTTGCCACGAGTTGAATTATTTGATGTAATGGATGACTCTGATCAAATTTGTATTCAAGATGATTGTGAGGTAATTTGGGTTGAGAACAAATCATAAATGTATCCAATTTTTATCTTTGTTATGGTATTGTGAATTGATATGCTTCTATAATTTTTTGTATTTTAAATGTATGCTTACTAGTTAATTTATTTGTCTTTGTTATTAGATGATTGTTATGCTTTCAATTTTAGTTTATGCCTGGTTGACAATATTCAAAACATTGACAGTATTATGTTTTATGCAAAGTAGCTAATTAGGCAATTCCTTTAATTAGTTAATTTTTTATTCTTTAAATTTTTTTTGGAAATTTTTGTACTTTTATTTAAACATTATATTTATTTTTATGATAAGTATGAAAACTGAACAACAAGATAAAGCAACTACGAGAAATAGATGTAGAGGGATAAAAAGAAAGACTATGATTATCAAGAATAGGAACAAATGAATAAAACTTGCAGTAAAGTATAATGTTGATGGTGTTTATGTCAGACAAGCTGTGGTGCATCTCACAAGTTATTTAGGCATATTGGCACGTACCATGGTCCCAATTAGATATAGCACTTGGCACCATGTACCTAAGCAATTGAAGAATAAATTGTGGGACTCCATTGAGGTAAACTTGTATTTTTTTTCTATCTATAACTTTTTCTAATAATATTTGCAAATTTTTTTAACAACTAATAACTATGTTCATTACTTCTAGGCTGCATTTACATTGGATTGTAAAAGTAGAAGAAACTATATGAAATCAATGAGCATGTGCTTTAGATCTTTCAAGAATATGTTGACTATAAAGTATATCATTCCTTTCAAAGAGCAACTAGAGCTTCTTAAAAAACCACCAGTTGAATACAATTTTATTGAAGATGAAGATTGGATAATTTTTGTCAAAGAAAGATTGTCTCAAAGATTTCAGGTAAATTTATAATTATTTTTATGTCATATACTCATTTTTTATTTACTTAATATAAATTAAAATTTGTATTTATAATCATCATCTTAGTAGGAAGGGATATGCTGGTCTTGAGGAAGAGATAGTAAGTTAAATATGTTGTTACTTTACTTTTTATTTTATGTTGAATTTGCCTAGAGACTCATTATATTACATTTCAATATTGTAAAAGTTGGTAGAACCCGGTTTTACTAAAGTCATTGATAGAAGTGTATTATGGAAGAAACAATGGAGAAAAAAGATGGCACGTATGATGAAGTGGTCATTTTGGTAGTGGAGAAGATTGTAAGTATAAGTTATGGAACATATATTTCATTTACGTTAATAACTTATTTATATTAACCAATATGACATTTAATTTTATAATATCATTATGTATCAGGATAAGATGTTGCAACAGTCACAAAAAAGTAGTTTGAGTTTCAATGGAAATGACATACTTACTGAAGCATTGGGAACTCCTGAATATAGTGGTCGAGTACGAGCTAAAGAAAAGCATTATACTCACGACAATATTTTCATTCTATGGCAGATAGTACTTTGCGAAAATTTATGAAAGAATTGCAAGAGTGACAATCAAAGTTTGAGGCAAAGATTTTATTCCAACTCTCTCAGATGGTACCCACCGCACCTCAATCTGATGTTGGTAGCTCTAACATGCTTCAAAAACATATTGTCCTTCCTAACAGTGTTGAGCAACCAAAACGTCGAGTAGAAGACCATACTCCTCCAATGCTAAAAGCAAACAAGGTAAGTTGTATTTAATATTATGTTCTATAATAAAAATGTGTTAACACAAACACATAATTTTCATATCAACTTACCTAGTTGATATGAAAATATAGAAGTAATGTTACAATATAAGTTTGTATAATAAATTATATTAATAAGCTCATTAAGTTAAGATAACTCAATTTTGTCTAACTAATTCTTCCTAATTGGAAATTATCAACTTTAGATAATTGCATATGACTAAACAATATTGTTTCATTTTACCGGTAAGGAATTGTCAATTAGCCATAGGGACAAAAGAAAATGTAGTTGCAGCCGGAACAATGGTACTTGAATGTGGTGCTAACTTTCTTGTTGCTGTGGATGTTTCTTATGATCCAAATGCATTACTTCCTGTACCTATTCCAAGCCAAATTACCACTATTGGAGATGCTCTTGGGCATCAAATTTTATGGCCTGCCCAATTAGTCATTCTTACTACTCATCATATCCAGGTATGTGCTTTTTTTTAAATAAAAAATTTCTTGTTAATAATAAAAAAACAATTTTATCTAGGATAATTCTTATATATACAATGATATTTTATGTTTGATAGGATTCAAAGAAATTTAAGAAACAGAGGAATAAAGAGAGAATATTGAGTTTTAAGGATGAGAACCCTATAGATATCAAGAACTTTGCTACATTAGTTGGGCTGTTGTTAAAGGATGAGATGGTACATGCAGTAGAAATCATAGAAGATGTTTTTGGTGAGTCTTTTAAGACCTTCCTCATGAAAGAAGATATGGATATCATAATTTCATCAATAGAGGTGTCATCTAATTGCCTTGTGTTCTATACATGGTAAGAAAAACATTTAATATGTTTTTCATATATTTTAACTATCTTATTTATGCTTTAATTTTTCATAATGAGAATTGTATTTAATATTAGTTAAATTAAAATATTAAAACTTTTAAATATTGTGTAAAATTAAATCAAGCACTTGCATAAAAAGATGGTTGATGCTAAAGAGGCAGAGCGATTTATTTTTGTAAATCCGACCTTGGTTTCCAAAGCTGGATTGAGAGAAGCAAGCAAGAAAAATAGGTCAAGGGCTATAACTAATCGGTTGATGAATGCAAATAATGATGATTTTGTTTTTATTCCATATAACCTAGGGTAAGTTATTAAACATAAGTAAGCTTATAATTATGCTATTTGTCAAATTATAAATGTTATGTTGTTACACTAATGTTAATTTTGTAGTTGTCATTGGGTATTGGTGGTACTTGACATAAGGACTTTGATCGCCTATTACCTTGATTCCTTGCATCATCAACCTTCAGATGATTTTAAAGACATTGTTAATATGTAAGTTTTCCCTTAATATTATAGAATAAAGCATAGTTAATAACATATATTTTTTTTCTTCATGCAGGACTCTAAGAATTCATCCACTTAAAAAACATAAATCATCAAAAAGAGAGCCTACTTGGGTAGTATTAGGGGTAAATAACTTATAAACTGAGTAATAAAATATTTAGTGTCTTCTTCTTAATTTTAAACTTAGTACAATATAACTTGCAAGTAACTCTATATATATATATAATGATTTTCTTTTCCATTCAGTGCCCAAGACAATGAGGTAGTGTTGAATATGGATACTATGTGATGAGATATATGAGAGATATCATTCTCGATCAAGGATGTCTTACAACAAAGGTATGTGTTGATTTGTTGGTTCTCAATATATCAATGTTTTTTTTTATTTTCCAATTTAATTGATGAAAATATTACTTTACTTTTCAACCGTTTAATGAGATAAAATCATACGACAAGGATGAGTTGGATGAAGTATGATCTGAATGGGTGATATTGGTGACTCAATTAATACTTTCCCAGGTTTGAAAAGCATTGGGGACACCTTTTAGTATTGAAGAATGAACAATTTTTTGCATTTCCAACTTTTAGCTTTTGATGAGGTTCATACTTTATATCTCTTTTGACCCAAACTATGACTGAATGTAAATTGTTAGACATAATCATTTGAAGATATTTTAGTATTTTCCTTACACATTCATGATATTTCTCTAATTTCCAAAGATTTAATTTCGTTAGTATATAGTATGCATGATTCATAGGTGTTTAAAGGTAAACTTTTTTTTGGTCAAGTTAGAAGATATTCCAACTTTGGAATGGTCCATGAACTATTGTGATAATAAAGGTATTTTTCATAATGAGATCAAGTTTATTACTTCTTACTTTCTATTAAATATTTTAAAATTGAATATGCAATTAGAATTTTATTGTTATCATATTATCTTTTGTTTATGTTGTCAACTATAGATTTTTTTTGTAGATTGACTATGGAAAAAATTATGATTTCGACTTTTGGCTTCAATACTTTACCACAACATTGTAAATTACTTTTTCACCCTTATAAAACACAATTATTATTTCAAGGCACACTTTTTTTTA
Organism: Sapria himalayana; assembly: GCA_029783825.1. Taxonomy (NCBI): domain Eukaryota; kingdom Viridiplantae; phylum Streptophyta; class Magnoliopsida; order Malpighiales; family Rafflesiaceae; genus Sapria; species Sapria himalayana. Next base: position 2,451,945 of record JAREIK010003431.1, on the reverse strand, counting down.
TTACGTAGCCTTTTATTTTATTAATGAATCTAAAACTATAAGTTGATTGGATTACTATATATGTGTAATCAATAGAACTTGAAATTATATTACATAGCATCTCATCGAGTTTTTTTAATGTATTGGGAAGATGGCAAGTAATTTAACTTTTCATTTTATTATATTTAATTGGTTTTTGCAGTGTTTCTTCAAGTAGTTTATGAGATCTTTCAGCTCACTACACACATATATGTTTTTAATGAATTATTATTGTTTTGTATTTTAAACTATTTTATCAACTTTTATGTCATAATTGATAAATCTTTTGCTTTATATTTTACCCATTACTACTAACTTTGTTTTTGTTGTTGTTACATTTTTTTAATCATATATGTCAATTATTATATAAATTATTTTCATGATATGTTGTTATCATTCCTTCTTTTTTATTTTCCAATGCTCTATAATATTTTTTTTCTGCAAGTATAATTAATTATTGTTCATCTTTTTGTATGTAGGTTTCCTTTTTTGGTAATTAACTTTCAACTTAGTCAAGCTAGCATGAAGCAGTTTCTTGGAGATAATGCACAATTGGGTTGCATATATAAGAAATTTTGAATTGAATTAAAGAAATGAATGTTGAAATTGTGATACATTTTTTTTGTTTATGATATGTAAGAAGTCCAAGTTCCCCATTGTAATTAAAAACTTTAATCTTTGTATGAATTGTAACATATATTTTTCTTATGTGCATGCAATATTACAATAACAGGTGAAAATATATTTACAATAATTCTTAAAATGATATTTAATTAAATCATTATCTTCCTTGACACTTTTACTAAGTGTCATTGTATTCAAATAATTTAAGATTGATACAACAAATTATGATATTTTCTGAGTGTCAAGGTAGATTAGTATAATAAACAATGACCGTTTATTTTAGCGTCAAGGTTTTTTTCAACGACACTGCTAAAAAATGACATTATAGGCAAATACTTTTTATGACAGGCTAACGGATGACAATATCGATAAACGACATGAATTATATTTAATGACGCTTTTTAAGCATCTTTGATTATGTTTTTTGTTGTAGTGACCTCAAACTCACGGTACTTCTTGAGTATCTTAACAATGACATTCTGAGAAATCTAATTTGATTGTCTGAACTTCTGTTTGGCTCATGCAGCAAGGTACATATCAGGCATAGACATATGTTTGGTTTGTCCTTGCAAATTGTTAGCTTCTACTTGTTAGTGTTAGCATCGTAGACATGGTTACTTGTAGCCAATGGGCATCAATGTGTGTTAGTCATAGAAAAAGCATATTTGGAAGGTCAATGCTAGTGAACTTACTAGAAACTATTTTATTAAAGTATTGAATGCAATATATAATACAAGGTAATACTGCATGCAATCATGTGTAGCATGTTATTCTAATAGTATTGCCCTCATTGGTAAAGAGTGAAAGAAATGAGCCTAAAAGATTAGCTCTTTATTTTATGAAAGACATGCTCCTTGCTAATAGCTTGGAAAAGTGAGAGAAAGTGATGAGAGGCCTAACATGGCAATTAATATGTGCATTTTATACTCATGGTCATTTTCTCACTTTAGGGCTGCCAACTCGTACATAGATCCTTCAAGCTCTCCATCATACTCAAAGCATATCACAACTTTACCAAACCTTAGTTATTAAACTCAATTTATAATTGTATATCATTGCTATCTTCAAATATTCATTTTGAGTGGTTACTATCTACCATGGTTATAACCTCTACTAAGTAATAGTCAAATCCATCCCTTAATGTTGTTGCTTATCTAAGGGAACATTGTATTTCTTGTGATTTCCACTCTTCATAACATACAGATTCTCTAGTTTAATCCATGAATGATGAGTATTTTTTTCACTTGCATGATTCAAAACATTTTCATCAAGTCATTACCTAATATAACTACAAACTTATTTATACTAGCTAGTCTATTCCACATTAGCTTTATTTGAGGGTTTAATATCATAAAACATAGGTGGATTGTAACAATTTAAATATAGCAAGTCATCTAGTCACATCAAGTGCATACATTGCCTATTCATTATTTGTTTCTTTTTTCTCTTGATATCATCATGATTATGATAAAATAAATAAACCTCTTGTTATGGTAACAATGACTTTTGTCTATAAGTTGGCTGGTCACATAAGTGTAGATATATTTTCGCTTGATATTTTTTTATTCTATTATTAAGAGTCTTATTAGGTGTTTTGGCAGTAATAATTATTTTCTTATTCATTCTCAACTTGATCATCCATTTAAAGCCTAACTACGAATATTGGATCTAAATATTAGAGATGTTTATATATTAGATTGAAAGACATGCCAAAAGAAAGTATGCTAGAGCTTCCTATCATGTTTACTAGTATCACGATAAGGAAGCTTTAGACCCGATTCATTCACATGTTTGAGGATTTGGTAGAGTTAAGAGTCAACATTATTTGGGAATCATTGTGATTTTTATTGATGAATATTCTTGTTTTACTTTGTTTTTTCTTTCCAAAATAAATCTTGGATTTTTGTTATTTTTTAGCTTTTCATAAATAAATTAAAAATTAATTAAACTTAATTTAACAAAAATATATAAATTATAAGAAAAATGGTGTTTTAGAGTATATACCTAATAATTTTAGTATTTATTATACTGATTATGCGATTGTTTATTAAACTCCATTGCTAGCACACCCTATGAAAATAAGATTACAAATAAAAAATAAATATTTTGTTGAGATTATTAGAATACTTCTTATGAAATAAGTATTTCTATATATTTTTGGAATGACATGATTTTAATTACTAACAATATGATCAACCAATTACTTTCTTTGATCATTTCTTATTGTGTATTTTTTCAAGTCTTGCATCTCAGAGAAATATTACTTAGCTTATCTCTTAATATTTGTGAGAGCACTTACTATGTTCAAGATCTCTCCCCAAGGTGTGATAAGACTTTAGAATAAATGATAATAAAATTTTTTGAGTAGGACTCATTTTTAAGGACTTTAGGATAGGTAATAATTTAAAAGGGACATATGAATCTCTTATTCTTCTTTTCTCATATGGAGTCAATTATAGGCCCGCAACAAGGAGAATGTCACTCCATAGCTAGCTTTATATTTGTTAAATCATCTTAAAATAATTTTCTTCTTAAATCATGATATGTACTAACAAATATAGAACATATTGATTTTAGAAAGAGTAATTTGTTTAGAGAAGTTATCTTCTGCTAGTTTAGATGAGGAAGTGACTCTTGAGTTATTCTAGTCTCAACTTCAAAAGAGTTTGAAGTTAAGATATTTATTCGCCCAAGACTTCATATTTATTCTAGAAGAATAGAAAATATGCCACATATTCATAATGAATGAAAGACTCTCGAGTAGTCAAAAGATCCTATAACGGTCTCTTTTGATCTTTATAATCAATTCACTTTTCAGAAAAAATAAATGGGTTATACTTAGTATTTTATTTCATAGGTCTTGTCACACACTCATTTTTCTCCATTTTTTTCTCTTTTACTACTTCTCTTGATAATACTAAGAAGTAAGATATACATATTTTTTTCTTAGATATTATCTCTTCCAGGATGTTACCAAGTTATGGTAGAAAACTCATGTGATAAACTCATATGATAACTTGAATATAAATATGGGTTGAGTCTATTTATGCTAGAATTCATGTGAGATTTGAGTAGTGGTGAATTTTTGAAAATAGAATTTAGAAAAACTTTCTTTTTCATTCAATTGTGTTTATTATTAAATGTTTACTTTTGTTTAGCCAATATCAATAAAATAAAATGCTAATTTTTATTCTAAAAAGATTTAAATTAATATAGAGGTGTTCTATGATGTTTTTTCAATTATTTTAATTCTAGAAATGTTGAAATTATTAATTTCTTAGTAATATAGGAATTAGGAATATATTATTTATAATGCAAAACTCAAAGGATTGATTCTTTAATTTGTTTATTATTATTGGAATAGCATAAGAACGAGTTTAATCTCGAATTATAACTATATAAATCAAGTTAAATTTTTAAAAAATGTCTTAAATTCAAAGTCTCATTTACTAGGGAATCTTTGCTTATATAATACTATAATAAGCAATAATAATTGGATAAAAAAAACAACTTAAAAGAAATTCACTAGTTGCAGCATAATCCATTATATATTTTCTATTTTCTTAATTTTTTGTTGTTATAATTATTACTTTATTAATTTTTAAAATTTGTTTTTATTATTGCCTTTAATTTACATTTTTCCGCTACTAAATTCGAACATTCTAAATAATTCAATCAAAACTATTCTTTTACAATTCTTTTCACACATTTAATTTAAGTTGAGATGATACTCAACTCATTTCTATAATTTGTGTGGGGATTATACATCAAAAATGCCATTTCTTCCCACAAAAGGCAACCAAGTAATTGGTAAGCATTCGGCATTGCCAAACAATCACACCAAGGGGGCTTAAGCATGCGAAGCACATTCTACCACCTTTAAAGCCAGACTTGAAAGGGTATCTGAAATTTACCAAGAGAAAGAATAAAGAAAGGTATCAAGATATTTGCAATTAGTCTATGATTCTATGTAAGTGTATTAATCACCTTATCATGTGAGTATTGAAAATTGAAACAACTATTCTTGAGCTAATTGAAAACATAGGGTGACAAACTTATTTTTCAATTACATGTTCAACTTATATTGAACTTGTCATAGAAATTTTACACTACCTTTAAATTTACAATCTCAATGATTTTGTACAGAATAGCCCAAGGGTAGTCAAGTTTATATTAATACTACTTTTCATTATATTACCAATGAGTTTGCCAAGTTTGGTGAGCATCTTTATAGTGCTTTTCATGTTAGTGAAAAGCACTATAAAGATGAGTTTACCAAGGGTAGTCAAGTCTGACGAGCATCTCTTGAATCAGTGTGTTTGCATAAAATTATGCCAACTACCAATCATTATGACTAGAATAACCCCAAAGATCCATACTTTTGTGATCCTACTTTAAAATATATTCATAGGTTTCTTGCCTTTACTTTGTTCACCTAAGAAGGATTCAATTTAAGTATTGTCTAAAGTTGATTTTTTTCTTTTTTTGTGGTGTATCAAAATAGTATCAAAGTAAATTTAGGGTGGTAGTTAGCTTCCCAATTTGCTACTATCTTAACAAACAAATTCCCATTCATTTAAGTACTATAATTACTCGGTACTCACTTGACTATTCAAGTAAACTTGATTGGTCTTAATAATAATGATCTTTATATTGCTTTTGATATACTACCATCTATAAAACCTTCCCAGTGGTGATATGATAATCAACATGCAATAGTCAAAACTCATATTTCAAAAATGGAAAAATACCTAATAACCTTCTTTGCTCACATGGGATTCACTCTACCTTCACCACTGAGCAAATAGATTATGTTTTAAAGATGCTCAACATTTTCAAGAGAATTTTCTATTTACTCTTTTTTTTCTATAATTTTTGAGCATCTTTTTTTTGATACATTGCTGATAATGTATAGTTCTAGTGATAGAATTCCCATTTTTATTGTCACATGATTGTCATCTTTCTCCTTGTATATTTGTTGCCCTAGTACTAAAGAAGGTCTCATGATCCTATCTATTTTTGTATTTAAATTATATTTATAGAATATAGGTATAACATGATGGACTTTGGAAAAGAAACTTTAGTTTTCTTTTTTGTCTACAAGAGAAATGGCCCTCATTTGCTTATGACAAAAATCCATTGCGTGGAAATTAAAATCATAATAATCGCACTTTGAGATGTACTCGATAGTTTTTAGTTGAGTGTCTTGCAATATTATAATGATTTCATATGATACCTTTCCTATTACATATGAAGAAGAAACCCATTGTTTTTCATCTTTGATCCTAAGAGATAAAACCTTTTTCACCATAGGCAAAGGCTCAGTGAATATGATATACTCGCTAGCTATTGCACAGATTTCATCAGGTCTCGTGAGAAACTTGATGGTCCTCTGCATTTGTTGATACTTTTGTAACTTCTTTGTTGTGTAGCCATTGCAAGGTGAAAGAGGGCATAATAGAACTCATTTATCCCACAATCTCTTTTGTTTGATATAGTATTCTCCAATGTTCAAGCCTTCATATAAACAATATTGAATATTTTGATCAACATATAAAAGATGTATGAGGTTGGTTTAAGAGAAATGTGGCCCGGCCTCATACCCTTCTTTAGCAAAGATAGAGAAGAGGGAGGGATGGGATGAGAGTGGGGGGGAGAAAAAGAGGGGGAGAGAGAGGGGGTGAGAGAGGGGGAGGGAGAGAGAGGGGGGAGGGAAAAAGAGAGGGATATGGTTGAGAGAGAGGGTCAGGGAGAGAAAGGGAGATAGAAAGAGAGGAGAGATAGAGGGGAAGAGAGGGGGGAGAGAGAGAGGAAGGGGAGGGAGGGAGAGAGAGAGGGAGAGGGAGGGAGAGAGGGAGAGAGGGAGAGAAACAGAGAGAATGAGGGAGGGATGGAGGGTGAGGAGGGAAATAGGGGAAGAGAGAGAGGGGGAGAGAGATAGAGAGAGGGGGAGAAAAGGGGAGAGAGAGAGAGAGGAAGGGTGGGGAGAAAGGGAAGAGGGAGAGGGAGAGGGGAGAGAGATGGGGGGAAGAGATGGGGGAGAGAGGGAGAGGGGGAGAGGGGGGGAGAGAGAGAGAGGGGGGGGATGGGTAGGGAAAGAGGGGGGAGGGGGAGAGGAGGGAGAGAGGGGGAAGGGGGAAGGGGGGAGAGGAGGGAGAGAGAGAGAGAGAGAGAGAGAGAGAGATAGAGAAAGAGGGGAGATATAGAGAGAGGGGGGATATAGAGAAAGAGAGGGGAAGAGAGAGAGAGAGAGAGAGAGAGAGAGAGCGAGAGGGGGGAGGTACAAAGAGATAGAGAGAGAAAGGGAGGGAGAAAGAGAGAAAGGGGAACTATAGATAAAATCACATATATTCAAGCAATATATGTCAGTATATATATATATACTTGAATATAACTATTTCTAAATGTCAATAAATATACATCTTATCATATGTGTCCATAGATACATATAAAATATATATTTGATATATATATATATATATACACACACACACACACAACATATATATGCATAGATATATACCATATATATGTATTCATATATTATCTATATATGTCCATCTACATGTATTTATATGTATATCTATACATACATACATACATATATATATTTATATGGTATATATGTTGGCATATACATAAATATATATCAATATACATATACTTCGTATACACTATATTTCACAACAAATTAGTTATATATTGTGGTTCGAATAAGAAGAGGTGTTTATATATTGCACGATCTATATATATATACACAAAATTTAAATATAGATTACATACATGCCACAATATCACTAGCCCATAGTTGCTCTTAATTTTTAGAATCCACATTAATATTATTTGTGGAAGATGGCACCTGATTTGGGTGGATTGAAAGAAATGAAAAGAGAGGGGTGACAATTAGAGTTTACATAGAGAGAGAGAGAAGAAAGACAATCCAAGGCATAAATGATAAATGTATAGGATGTGACCTTTTTAAAAAAAAGTACATGAATTAACATTCATAATGATGAATGTGTATGTGGCTCATTCTTCATAAGGTTTTAGTGAGCCTCTCCATGTTTTGATTTCATGCAATAGAGGTCATAATTAATTTTCTCTCTCTCTCTATCTATCTATATATATCTTTATCTATTTATCTATATATATATTGACACATGATGGTAAAGGAATGGAGTCATGGATTATTTTCAATCATTTCTCTAATTTATTCTTGTTGTGGTTTATTTTATTGTTATTGTTGTGTGTTGTATGGAATTGAAGACTCCTAGAATAACCTCACCTAAAGAATAATATGATATTCATTGGATTTTCACATCCAATAATACTTAGGTTTACATTATTGTTATGGACTTGGATTTTATATTTTGAAATAATTAATATTGTTTCAAAATATAATTTTTAGTTTGTGAAATGATGTATAATATTTGTATGTTTGATAAAATTTTTAATATTTTTTTCTCGATGTATTTCGTTGTGGTATCATTTTCTATTTTCATTTAAGTATGTTGAATTTTGATGGAATTATTAATTTCTATAATATTATTAAAGTTTGAGTGGTTTGTGAATCGTTTGATTGTAGGGCAATATGTTATGTCACTATTATCAATTCACAAACACTAAATTCACTTTTTGGAATCCTTAATTTGATTTTAATTTTTAGAAATTAATTTTGGTAAGTTTTAAAATTAAATACAATTTTCAAATAGAAAATCAATTCATATTTTTTGAAAATATCAATTTCATTATGCTCAAATAAACTTATCCAACACAAATTAGCTTCAGATTAGTTTTAAAGAAATGTTGGGATGCTTATTGTGCGCTTTTATTTTGGTTGAATTTGATTTTCATATCATAGAAGATTTCTTGATGATCAAATTAAATTTAACTAATTGTCCTAATTTTATAAATAGAATATTTTATTTTCTTTGTATTAAACAACTATTAGTTATATGACTATGTGATTGGAAAATTAAAACCTAAAAAAATGAGCATCCTAGATTGAGATAAATTACATTTTAGGGTAGCCTCTACTATTTAACAATGAATATGCATTTATATTTATCATCATGTTGTTAAGAATGAGAGTAAGCATGTTATGGCAAAAATTAGAGCCAATGTATAAAATTAATTTATTTAGAAATAAAAGAGTAAGTATAAGATGTCTAGTAAATTTGAAATTTAATGATATAAATTAAATGTCTTCACACATAAATGCTTTCCAATGGTTAGTCAGCCAACTAACCATGAGGATGTACCTAAAAGATGAGTTACTAATATGCAATCTACTTAGTTCACTTCTAGATAATAGGGATGAATTTGTGGTATACCTTAGCATGTCATATCCTAGAGGTGTAGTATCCATGCATGTTGTTATGAAAAAATTATTGGGTGAATAATGAGGGAGAAAGGAAAAAAGAGAAAACTTTCTTGGTATTTTTATTTAAAGAGAAGTAATATAAGCACCATCAGACATACACATAATGTTAGAAGGACTCATCCTTCCATAGGCAAGTCATGAAATACAAAGACAATCATGTGTTATCATTATAATAAGTTAGGATACATTAAGAAAAATTGTTATGCTTTGAAGTAACTACAATAATAGCTTTCAATGGGGGATGTACTCGACAAAGGTAAACATTACAATGGAAGGTAACATTTTGGTAGTTGCCACTTGCCAGTGATAATTCTACTAACTTGGTGAATCATGAGGATTATTGGCTAATTGATTAGTTCATCATTTCACATTATACTTTATATTAACTATTTTGCTACATACACACCTAGTGATTATAATAAGAATATTAGATTATAATGAGACTTCTCTGATTATGAGCATAGGAAAGGGGTGTCTACATTTAGAATGAACATAGAAAAAATCATAGAATAACTTCTCACTCTCGACTTCATTTGAGGAGATCAAATAATGTTGATCTTATTCATTTTGATATTTACTTTATGCATAGCTGAGCACTCGGTATTCTTTACTTAGTAATATTTATTGATGATCACTCAAGGAATGTGTGGATCAGTAGCTTGATGTCTAAGGAACATGTTTTTTAGGTCTTTAAGGATTTGCACACCATGATTTAGAGAGAGTCAAGTATAGGAAGCTAATCTATGTACGTTATGATAAAGAGAAAGTATATAGTGATTTGTGTGAAAACTACTACATATCCCATGTTTTCAATCTTGAAAAAATGATAGCCAAGATACCTCAGTTGAATTACATGACTAAGAGAATGAACAAGACTTGTGAGGAGATTGTATGGTGCATACTTTCTCATGCATATCTTGCTAATAAAATTTTGAGGAGAAGTGTGTATGGTTGTTGATTTAATCAAGATATATCTTTCTGCCACCTTGGATTGTGATGTTTCTAATAAAATCAGACTATAAATAGATCTTTTCTAATTTGAGAGTGTTTGGTTGTAAAACCCTTATTCACATCCCATTTCTCATAAGCTGAGTAATTAATATTAGATGATAATGCACATCCTTGCATATTCTCTAGTTATGGACATGAGGTCATTGGGTCTATATTATTTGACATGATATCTAGGAAGCTTGTTCATAGCAAAGATATAATTTTTTCGAAGACTAATTTATCAATGACGATCATTTGAATAGTAAGGAGCATAACACAAAAAAGCTACCTATTCACACATACATGACACTTCTTTCTTTTATAGATCAGATAGATCAATGGAGAGGAATTGAGTAACAGAATAATGATGTTGAGCACCAAGATTGGATCAGTTGAGAAAGCAAGCAACATTATTTCAATAGGAATTGAGCAAGACATAATTGATCATGATGATGCATCTCATCTAGAGTTGAGAAAATAATTCAATCTTCGCAAGTCATGTTCTAAAGTTTGTGATTTTGTATTACTCAAAGATACTAACAAGCCTAAATTATTCTAGGTAGTCATCTCTTTTGAGTATAACTATAAATGACTTCATGTTAAACATTAAGAAATTAAGTTCTTACATATCAATCAAACATAAAATCTAGTATCCCTACCTAAATGGTAACTGATACTAAAAAAAAAAATAGATCTTAATACTAAAATCTAGTGATGATCACTCTCAAATGAGATATTAGGCTCTTTTAGTCATAAAGATATTTAGAAAAAAAAATTTTAATGAGATATTTTCTTTTATGATAAATACATCTTATATTCTAGTCGTTATAAGCCTATATATCGACTTGTAATTAAAAATCAATTAACTTAATATAAAGATAGTTTTCCTTCATGTTAACCTTCACAAGACATTTTACATGGAGCAAACTAAGAAATTTTAAGTAGGAGGAAATGTGTTTCTAGTATGCAAACTAACAAAAAGAGCCACTCATGGACATACTCAAGCCCTTACGTAGTGATATAAAAAATTATATTTGTTTATATAGCCTTATTACTTATATCATTTGTTTTGTAGGCAATGTGTATTTGGAAGTTATTATTTAAATGATGAATGACTATACTTTTTATCTAAGTTGACAATATATTAATTATTAGCTGCAATAAAGAATAAATTTAAAAGCTTAAAGGAAAGCTATGAAAATACTTTTCTATGAAAGTCTTTGATCCAGTCAAAAATTCTAGGCAAGAGTATAATATGAGATAGACCTACATTGAAAATGTTCTTGATAATTTTTTTGATAAAAGAGGCCAAGTCAATATCAACCTTTTTTGTCAAAATTTTCAAGAAGAGTGTCGAGCATTGTGCTGAGACTTATAAGAAAAAAAATATATAGGAATCATGTTTCATATGCCTAACAATGTTAGCAATCTTATATATGTTATGGTTTATACGAGACTGGATATAACACATGATATTAGTCTGGTCAATAATTTTCTCTTGAATCATATAGGTATCATTAGATATCAATGAAATCTATCCTAAGATAACTTTGAGGTACATCTTAGCTATCTCTATGTCTAAATGAAAATAAACTCATTTTTCTCAAATACACTAATTTCAATATGATTGCTGATTTTGACTCAGTGAGATATATCTCAAATTATTTAATAATTTTTGGAGAGAAAGTTATATCCTGGCAATTTAAACTACAAAAGTACATAATTTTGTATATCACTGAGGTCTGAGACTAAGTTTATTGTAATTATTAAAACATGCAAGGAAATTCATGGATAAAAAATTTTTAAATAAACTTTAAAGTGCATCAAGATACAATCATAATTTGATGTGACAATCATACTATGATATATCCCTCCAAAATTTTGATTTTTTTACTATGGGTCGAAGCACATTGATGTGTAATATCATTAAATGCAAACTACATTCAAACAAATATTAGTTAGACTTCAAAAGGTAATAACCAAAAAAAAAATCATTGATATGCACACAAAATTTTTGATAATGAAAAATTCAATTATTTAAAATATATGTTGGCGTTCATCTTCCACCTAGGATTAGAAGTGTCGACCGAGACAGGTAGCCCAGGCACAGCCCGCGGCACGGACTAGAACCGTGCCTGGCCCTGGGCCATGCCGCCCCATGGCATTGTTCATGCTGTGTTGGACCTGCACGAGCATTGCTTCATGTCGGGCTAGGCACGACTCGTTTGCCTGACTTAGAGGCACAGTCCACTGGCCCTGCTGGCCAGGGACCCAGGATCGGCTAAGGGTCAAGTTCAAATCATGTCAGGTGACCGCCCGACGAGGTAGGTTATTATTTTTAAAAAAACTAACCACGTAAGCTGGATCTTACTTAAGTTGGCACTGCCGGGTGACACGGCCGTGCCTAGCAAAAATGACACCTCTGCCTAGGATGAAAGTGTTGGTTTGCCAAGTCTAGTAGATTGATTTGTTATTTTTTGGTTTTATTTGCTTTGAAATAAATTATAATGTGAATTTTATTTTTAAAATTCAATAGCCGGCATTGTGAATGCCGGCCTTTGATTTAAACTAAAGGCCATCGTTTACAACGATGGCCATTGCCGCCTTGTTTCCAGATACACTAGTTTGGTTATATTTTTCAAATCATGATTTTAATTCGGATTTTTTATTTAAAAAGGATTATTTCCGTACAAAGCTCTAGTTTGGTTATATTTTTTATTCTTAAAAATGATTAAGAAGAATTCTATTTTTCCTCCGTAAGATGCATGACACAATATAGGAGAAATACTCTCCTCCTAATCCTAAACAGTTTGTGTAATAGAAGAAAAAGAGGGGGAAAAACTTCTAGTTCTCTTCCTGTGGACATGCAACAGAGAGTCATGATCTAATATCACTCTCCCTCTCCCTCTATTGAAACTTGATGAAAAAGGAATGGAGCTAATGATTTCTTCTTAATCATTTCTCAAATTTATTCTTATTGTTGTTCTTTATTTTATTTTATTTTTTTTTTTTTTTGTTGTATTGTTCATGTGGTGTATTGCTGCCCAAAATTGGAGACTCGGAGAACAACCCTTCCTAAAAAATAATACATGCAAACCATCGAATTTTCAAACCCAAAAATACTCAATTTTACGTTACTATTCTAGCTTAAGTTTTCATTAGATTTTAATTATGAAATTATTAACCTTGGTTCAAAGTGTAGTTTTTGGTGTGTGAAATGATGCACAATATTTGTCAGCATGATTATGTCTTTGATATCTTTTTAACATTGTATTTTGATGCTTTCTTTTATTGTGTATCATTTTTTGTTTTCATTTAATTTTGTGGGACTTGTTGAGATTATTAATTTCTATGATATTATTGGAGTTTAAGTGTGGTTAGTGAATTGTTTGGCTGTAGAGCAGTATGGTCTATGACTGATATCAACACACACACACACACACACACACTCTCTGGAATCACTTTTTGGAATCGTTAAATTGATTCTCATTTTTAGAAATTAATTTTGATAAGTTTTAAAAGAAAACATATTCTAATTATGTTTGCTAATATGATATTACTAAGTGATATATGCTTAGTAGGGGTCACATATTTGTTTCTTGACTGATATTGCTAGCTGAAATTAATTTTGTTTATATAAAATGTGATGATAATTCGCTATCTTTCAATGTTTTTCAATGGAATTATATAACTTGAATTTTTTTATTTTTTATTTTTTTGATTCTTTGAATTTTATAGGAGTGGTTTGATATCCATTGATTTTAATAATAATAATAATAATAATAATAGACTTTTTTCCCATAGGAATCAATTGTTTTTCATAAAATATAATAGTAAATCTAAGTTATTCAGGAATCAATAAGAGTGAATTACTTTCGAAGTTGTTTAATGTTTTTTATATTAGTTTTTTGATATCCATTTCTGTTCATGCCATGTTCTGTGCATTTTAACTACTATATATGGAGATGAGCCTTCCTACTCAGACTCGCTCAATTAAGTTTGGGTCAGATAAGTCTCTCTGATACATTTAATTTTCAATCCTGAGCAAGCCTCTACCACTCTTGCCAACTCGTGGGGGCATGAATGTAATACTTAGGGAAGAGGCTCTTTTATGTGTTCCATTCATAATTTAACAACTTCCAAGTAAAAATTAACATGTAAATTCATTATTTTTTATTTCTCAAATCTTATCATCTTTTATTCCAACCTCTGTTGATTGTTGTGCAATTCATTATTCCTTGATGAATTTTTTTTCTAATTTTTATTTATAATTTTTCAGTTCTTGATGAATAGTCTTTGTGCTATTTTACAATTTGATGTCACATCAATATTTTAATTTTGTCCGGCAAAAATCATAATGAACATAAAAATCAAGATGCTAAGCTTTTTAGTGGCTAATCTAACATGTGAACTTATGTATGCGTTCCGATGACTCGGGATTAAAACATGCCCAAGGTCCTGGCATCAAACTCTTGTACCCCATGGATCAGCAATCTTGCTTGTTTACGAATCAAGCTACCATACTATTAGTTAACAGTTGGATCAATAATATGATATTCATATGTATATGCGATTATTGACCAAGCAATGACGCAAGGTGCACAAAACAACATGCAGGCAACCCAGTTCCAGTGTTATTATCATTATTCTTGCCATGATGAGAAAGCATTTTTTTTTTTCTTGTGGAAGAGAAATCACCAGACAAACAGAAATAAATACAATGAAGCTTATTGCTGCTACCCATCACACGTCACAAAGTCATGCTCACTCTGGCGCCTCAATCAGATAAGCCCGACTTTCTCCTGAGATGTTGTTTGAAGTCCATAATATCACCATCCCACCGAGTCACAGCTTGATCTTGGCAGACCCAGATCTCATGGGCCACCTGGTTAATGAGCCTAAAATCATGGCTGACCAGAACCATGCCCCCATCCCATTGGTTCAATGCCTCGGCCAACGAGTCGATGGTCTCGATATCCAAGTGATTTGTTGGCTCATCCAGCAGCAATAAATGGGGTTGCCTGAATGCCAACCACGCAAAGATCACTCTGCTCCTGTGCCCATCCGAAAGATTCTTCATCGGCATCACCTGGGGCTTCCCCGTCAATCCGAACCGCCCGATGGCCGCCCGCATCTTCTCCTCTTCGTTTCCCGGATACTCTCTCAGCATGTACTGGAGGGCCGACATGTTGAGGTCGAGCTTCTCTGCCAGGTGTTGATGGAACTGTGCGATTCTCAAGTGGTTGTGCCGTCGCACCATCCCATCCGACGGAACTAGATCTCCGGTCATCAGCTTCAGCAGCGTGCTCTTGCCAGCCCCATTCGGTCCCACCAGTGCGATTCTCGAATCCAGATCCACCCCGAAGTCAAGGTTCTTGTAAATGAGGTTCTCCGGGGGGGAGTAGCCGAAGGTCACCTCCACGAACTGGAGCACGGGGGGAGGCAGCTTCCCCACCTCAGAAAAGTGGAACACGAGGATCTTGTCTCTCGTCACCTTCTCGGTGAGCCCTCCCCGCTCCATTTTTGCCAGAGTTTTCTCCTTGCTCTGTGCCTGGCGAGCTAATTTTGCTGATCCATGACCAAACCGAGCTATGTACTCCTTCATTGACGCGATTTGGTCTTGCTCCCACTTGTACTGTTTCATCTGATTCTCCTCCACTTCACCACGGGTCTGAGCATACTGATCGTAGTTGCCAGTGTACAGCTTTATCTTTTTATTTTGCATGTGGATAATGTTGGTGCACACGCCATTCAGAAAATCCTGGGAGTGTGATACCACCACAAGGATTCTATTGAATTTCTTCAGTGTCTCTTCCAGCCACACACATGCTTCCAAATCTGTAAATTTTAAAGACGAACTAGACCGTCAGACAGTCACATACAATCAAAATGCGCATGCACACACAGACACGCACACAGTTTACCCACATATCACAGTTGGCATGGCAAATCATTACTATCAAATGATGAACTAGCATTTGGGACCAGATTCTTCAGTGAAATTAGAGAAACTGGTAATTTGAGACAAATATCATGAGAGCCACCAGCCACTTGGAAGCCCCACCAAGGAGAGCAAAATTCTAGCTTATTCCACTTTCATTTATCATGACTATTTTCTATAACGATATCAGTCAACCTTAAATTAGTTGGCATAAAACTTGATTGATCATGAATTAAAAATGATTTTATATCATGAAATAAGTGCATACCCACAACCCGAGTAGTCTAGTTGGTATAACATTGGATTTGTGCTTCCTTGGGAGCACAAGTCCATTGACTACTCATCTCAATACAAAGATGTGGATATCCTTACTCCCATCCTGAGACCTTAATGATAATAACATTAGGTTTTATACACACACACGCACGCACGCACATATACATATATATACGCACACACACACACATGACATATAGGGGGGAGCCTACGCCCTACACATTGAAAATTCGCATCACTAACAACTAAGAATAATAAATTATAAAACATCTCATTCAGCTGATGCATTTCTATTCAGTACAACAAACTATAAAGAAAAACAAATTAAAATATTTTTAAAGTATTCATGAAAATATTTATTGGCTATCCACTATAGAATTACAAGATATATTAAAAATATCATCTTAAATTTTATTAGTGAAAAAAATAAATACTCTACTGATAAATATTTCTCATTGTCTGGATATCATAATAAAAAAAAAGTGAATATCTAATTTTCATAACAAATATTTCATTCAGAATAATTTACAAGTAATTATTGATATTATCATAAATTTTATACCTACAATAAATCTTAAAACATTAGTCTATCTCTCATTTTTATATGAGACAATATTACATTAAATAAAAAATAATATTATAATGTATAGTTGATTTCTTCTCCGCAAGCTAATGTTTGATTGCAATAGAGATATCAAGTGGATCAAATGATCAGGGCACGGCACGGCACGAGGCATTGCAAAACTGAGTCGTACCTAGCCCAGCATGATATGGTCCAGAACCTTGCATGACCTGAATCGTGACGGCCCAAGGTATGACTCATGACGTGCCAGACCAGAGACAATCATGCCTTATTTTGAATAAAAAATGACCCACGTGTTTGGCCCATTGACACGGTCAACCAGCATGATAATCATGACCGAGGACTAGGAATAGGTCAAGGATCACAAAAATTGGGTAACCAAATTTATGTGACCCACCTACGTTTAGACTAAGTTTAGATCATGCCAATTTTGTGGGCAGTGTCATATCCACGCAGAGATATCAAATGGATCAAGCAGGCCATGTCCATGCAGGTCGGGCCCAAGCCGACCGTTGGCACAGTTCATGTCTTCCACTCCAATGAATAATTGAGAACGTGTACTTTAACCTCCAATAAATTTATTCTTAGTTGTAGGTGGACGTTCATTGTAAAGTTATTTCAAATATAAAAGTAAATCACCTTATTACGAGATGATTTCCTCCAACACTTAAGGTAGACTACCTAGGTATTTTTTCTTCAATGACCAACATGATTTCAGTATAAATTCTTATATCAATGACAGCTTCTTACACAAGAATACTATATTAATTAGAAGAGAAAAATAGTATTCTTCATGATGATCATTAAAAGAAAATGTATATGAATTAGTCACCAAGATGTTATGTAGAAAATTCAGATTCTACCTAAAATAGTCACCAAAAACTTGATTTGTAAAATTTTCATTGAAAGTCATTTTACAAAAAAGCTTAGCTGACATATTGATCATTCTAATTGTGAACATTGATAAAAGAAAAAAAATTATGAATCATTCAATTCAAGGAATATATTCAATTGTAGTGTTGTATTATTAAACTTAAGAGACTGAAATATTTTATTAAGATAAAGATAATTTATTTCAAAAGTCATATTATGGTATCTCATAAAATATATATAGTTGATACTCTCTTAAATATTAATCTTTTAGGTTGTTGTATGATAGATATTCTTGAGTTAGCTATTAATTTCTTATTCGATACAATTTTTTTTAGAAAAATTATAAAAAAATAAATATTTGAATATGATCAAAATAGATATAACTTATATAATCATATCATAAATAATTTCTTAAAATCTCTATGACATATCACTCGGGTACAACTCTTAACATACTAAGACATGTTTGCAAATATATTAGTTTAGGTATTTCTTTTAGTGTTCATAAGGACATATAATTGATCGACTACTTGGATTCAAATGTAGAAATTACCCAGAATTTTGAATCTTTCCATCTACTCTCAATAAGCACCACAACAATGCAGTCAAAAAATATATATATTATAGTAGTAACACACTTATGTAAGAGGAGCAACACAGTCAGCATAGTCTGTTGCACAACAGAAATACACAACATCATGCCTTCTATCACATAACACACAACACGCCACACATCATGCCTTTGGTTGCACGATGCACAGCCTACAGCATCATGCACATCATGCACCACACAGCATCACACACTTTTGTGGCATAGTACATCACCATGCAACAACAGTCTTTGATGCTTTATGCTGGCTCCAACACCTTTTCTCTCTCTAGGATGTGCAATATCTAATTCTGATATCATGTACGAGAAAACAAAAACATAAAAACACAGACAAAAAACATACATATATGTCGATCAAATGAGTTCCATAATCTTTTATATAAATAAATATAAATGATTACGACAATCCACAAATTAGATGCTCACATCATAAATAAAAAATAAAAAAATAAAAAAAAATAATGATATATCATAAAAAACTTGATCTGCAACTATTTTCCTCCTAATTATTCGACCACATGAACAAAAAATTACCTCTAAAAAATATTTATTAAATAAGAGGTAGCAAGCTAGTCCTTAGTAAAAGAATAAAAATAAAAAATTATAGTTAATATTATTTTGATATCATGACTCCAAAGCACTTATTTCTTTTCTTTATTGATGAGGAAAAAAGGACTTCTGCGAAATTATGGGTAGCAACTAGTGTTTCTCAACCTGACCCAACCCAAATGCTCATCTAACTACTTTTAGCCTAGCCCAAAACGTGACTGAGCACCTGAGCCCTACCAACTCAACCCAACCAGTCCCAGCCCCTATTTTTTAAGATTATTTCTAAAAATTTATAAAAAAAAAAAAATTAACTTCTTTTCATTATATAAAAAGTAGCTTCATTATACTACAAGAATTCCAAGAAATGCACAATGCATTAACGTCACACCTGCAAAAATGATAAAAAACACATGAAAAACAAAAATATAAACAAAAAAAATTAAATATTTATGTTTCATATATCAAAAGAATCAACTGATACATCATCAAAATCATAAGTTCCAGGATCTTCGTTATGCATTTTATGCTACAACCACTTCGTGTCATGCTATCAATCTCTAAGATAAAAAATATTTACTGCCCCACTCACACATCAATGATAATTAAGCATTTAGCCCTCTTGAATTTTCTTTCTAATATTGAATTTCAACTTTGATGAAATAGTAAATATGCGAATAACAAATTTAATTCAAGCTATTGTGACTGTTGAGAATTTTTAGATGTATGGTTATGTAATTTTTAGATGCATGTATCATACAGTATAAAGTGACATTTATACCGTTGAGAACTTTTAGATACATTATATAATCGTAGACTATAGTATAGAGTGACATTTCTCTCTTTCAACAAATATGATACATGTATCATATTGTAAACATGAAAAAAGTTAAAAATTTATCATATTTTCTTCTTTCCAAGTTTAACATGCTGCTGGATAGTTTTTTTCTCATCACAGTGGCTCACTGTCACCAGCACAACCACCCACCAACACCAACATCGACACCATTTCATCTGAAACTAATTCGAATCTGAACTGATTTTTATTATTTACAGCTTAATCCGAAGGATCAAAAGATTCTCATATTTTGGTTTCTCAAATTGATTTCATCAAGAACAGATTCCAGGCACTAAAGAGGCACATCTATTTTCATATTTATGGTATTGTTTTGATTCGAGTCAGGTTGACCTAGTTGCCAGAAATGTTGTTGCTTGGAATTAATTGTTATAGTGTTTTTGGTTTGTTGTATGAGTACATTTATGTTAGAAGTAAAAATTTTTAAGAGTTGGAAAACTTGTTTAAGAGAGTGCTAGATTGCATGGAATTATTCAGCTGAAACTAGATGCAAGGAGTTATGGACTTTGAGCCACTTTTATTAGAATTAGGTTCAAATGCAAGAAATACTTTGAGTAGTTATTGAAAGATCCACCAAAATATGATAATAGAGATTGATTGCCTATTAATGCTTAGTTGTTTATTTATTTATGATAAACCTTTGACATGAGTATGCCGAGAATTTTTGAATCTTCAAATATGTGCAAAAAAAGTTAAAGATATAATAGCATATGTGAGAGAATATAAAGATTCATAAAAATAATGTCATATGTTTCAATACATAGGACAAAAATAAAAAACAACATAAACCACAACACCACCTCTCAAGCAGATGAGTACATATCCAATATATTATGTTTAAAAAAAATGAATTAAAATATCTTCAAAATCTTCGTGAAAATATTAACTAACTGATGTGCTATATGAATATTGATTGCAATAATAATCTTATCTTGTATTTTCTCTTTGAGAAGAACCAATCCACCACAACAAGTTTCATTTGTACAAGAATATAAAATTAAATATTATATATCACATTGTCTAATTATCATAATAGATAATAACAAGAAAAGTAAGAATACAATATTTTCTAAAAAAATCTGCATCTAAGATATCTCATTAATAATTATTTTCCATCTCTACTTTTCAAAAAAATAATACTATCTATAAAAATAATAAACTCTATAAAAATCTCCTTTTGATGTAAGATGATGCTCAATTCGAATCTGAAAATTAACTAGTCTAAGTTAATCGTGATCACTAAAAAAATACTGGCACCCAAGAATTTTTTTATATATCTCAGTATATAAAGAATTATATTTATATGACTATTATCATAGAAAAGTAAAAAATATAACTAAATATACTAATTATATGAGTTACATATGTCATAATAATAATTAGATAGTTGAATCAACTGAAGGACACAACCCATAAAATTAATTTCTATAAAAATATTAATTACATACTTTTAGAAGATAACACAAAATATCTCCTATAGTATGGTATATTTATCCCAAAAATATATATATATATGAGTCTCCCAATATATTTTATCTGAAACTATGATTACAAATACTTATTAAATTAAATGATTCTCAACTCATTGTTACATGCAATAAAAAAATCATACACATAAACAATTAATAAATTAAATCTATCAATTGAACCCATCCAAAAAATAAAAAAAAAAATTATAACAAGCCTGCATGAACCAAAAGCAATGACTATAAGTAAAAATCTTACAAATCACATTCTTAGTGACTACTTCATATCATAACGTATTTTCATAATCTACAAATTAAATCTTACCATTCATCTATATTAAACTATTAAAAATATAAAAATTCATATTGAAATTATCTTAGCAACCTGAGAAAAAAAATAGACCTAATAATTCACTTTAAATATGTGAGTCAGCCCTCTCACAAGACATCTTATCTTCAAGCAATCTCAATCTAATTTTTTATTTGGACTAGTCTTTATCGTAAACATTTACATGCAATCAATAATAGACTTCATAGCTCAACTGGGTTCAAAAAAAATTTAATTTTTAGAAAAACTACACTCTCTCCTAAATTATTATATTTCATTACTATTTAGATTCTAGAAAAATAAGAAAGAGCAAATGATCAATATTTATTCTTTAAAATTATTATTTTGCTTAGACTTATTAAAAAAATAATTTATGCTCAAAAAAGATAATATTAATAATAATTAGTATTCTATTAGTCTCAAACAAATACTATTTATATTCTTTTGGGTACTAAGATAAATAAGAAACATATACATTATAGTCTTAGATATTATCTCGTCATGTCTTGGATAAAAAATATTGATAAACAAATATCCTCAAAAACTTTGAAGCAAGATAAATAATTTTTATTCAAAATACACGATCCAAAAAAATACATGTTTAAAAAAAATTAAAATAAAAGATATTCAGTAAAATAGATTATTTGTGGATAAAAATGTATCAACTCAAAAGTATTTCAAAACACTTTCACTAAAAAAGAATATCCAAGACAGCTCAACAAAATATTTATTCATTCTTTTAGTAACTTAATTTTATAGAATATACTAGCAAAAAATATATGATATATAACCTCATGATTAAAACAATATATATTATAACAATTAAACATATATTTTAATATATTATAACTAAATAATTTTTATATTTTATTAAATTAATTTTTTAATTATTTATAAAATAATTAAAAATTATAAAAAATTATGACCTAAATAAAAAAAAAATAACTGAGTAAACTATATAGTATACATTATAAATATAATAAAATATTTTAATTCATCTCGAGTCCAATCTTCAATAAATTTTCAAATGACTAAGTATATCAAATCAAATGAATCTTTACTCTTACAAGTTTAATGACAACATAAGCATCTTTAATGTTATGATCTAAAATTTTTAACTTGATCATAAAATGAATAAGAGAATGATGGCCTACTCCATGGCAAGAAATTGCCTAATTTGTCTCACTTTTTTAGTCACATCCATATCTACTAAGAATCCCTCCCCAAGGGCTATGTAGCTAATTATGTAAAATAGATAAAATAAATAATGACATAATCCAACTCTCTAAGCTCCTTTAATCTCAATTTCATAAATTATAAAATAATATCATATATTTACATAATCTAAGATGAGTTGAATGATATTACTATTTCTCATAATATCATATATGTCGTGCAAAATAAAAACTATAAGATAAATATATCTCAATAGATTATCACATGGAAATCAACAGTGATGAATTTATCTATGATCATATCTCCTTTAACTCATCATTAAGAGGCTTCATCAAATAGTCAAACTTTCACCAACTAAAAAACCACATCCTACTACATATAATTATGTTGTACGATTCTCCATCAAATAATAAGCAGAATCTTGATTTCCTTTATTAGTCAAAATATGAATCACACATCATTGCACACAACACTCACATACTTTCTCAACATGTACACTACCACTACTCATTAGACGCACGCATTGAGCATACTACAACACGATGTGTAACACCTCCCATTGTACACTCACACCTTCATCAACATCAATAATATTTTTGGCATCGATAACATCATTGTAACATCAAAATTGATGTAACATTACTGCACAATAAACACATATAAAGCCCCATCTCTCTTTCTTCCATATCTAGAGTTCACACTCCCCTTATTTTGATAACATGTGAGAAAATATACTCATATCATAAAAAACTCAATTATAATCATGATAATGTACAACAAGAATACCCTATAAATACAAACAAATTGAATTAGAATAATTCACAAATCAAAATTTCTCAACTAAAAGATGAAAAACAAAAACAAACATAAATCATAACAACATTTATTTATTTACCAAGTATTTTTCATCAATATGATTGTATTTAGATAATTCTTACTTATAGATTAATATATTATGATGAGTATACTCTTTTTAGGGATTGAACTCCACAATATGATAAAATGATGTGACTATTATCATGACAAGCTGATTTGAAATTTCCCATTAAATAAAATGATCAATTTGATAGTATTCTATCTTCATTCTCTATGAGATTGATATCCAATAAGACAAACTTAGATCTTAATGGAAACAAAATTTCCTATCTTTACTTAGATTTATTAGAAGGTGATCCATACATCAATAATAGTTTCTAAGCCAAATAGGCTGATGAGAATAATCATACTGTTTCAACATCTTTTAATGCTCCAACTAAGCAAAAGAGTAAAAAAAAATATTTTGAGAGAGAAGGGAACATACTCTCGGTAGATATTAGATGGCATATTTTGAGTTACAAAGAACTTTTCAAACATCCATATAGTATCACAAAGTACTAGCTTCAAAGCTAAACTTTTTTTAGCATACATAACCGATTCTATCACTATTTTTTAAAAAAATATATGTTATACTTCTTACTTTAGAACTACAGATTCCTTATTAGGCTGAAACTATAATTTTTTGATTTTATATTTTTTCATGTTTTTAACATATTTAGTTTGATAATTTATTTAATAAATACAAATATCTAAAAAAATATCACATAATTAATTTAATGATAATATATATGAAATTAACAAAAATATAAATAATAATGATAACCCTAACAAAAAAAAATGAGGCCAAAACTATATTTTCTCTAATAATCTCAACCCAAACATAATTATTATCTAAAAAATAAAAATTTAGATTAATATAAATAATATGTATGCACTTTAAAATAATAATAATAAATCCTATGAATTTTAAATAAAAATCAGTATAATATAAACATTGTCAAAAGATATAAGTGTGTGTGTGTCTAGTATGGAACTGTCCAACTAAAAAGATAAGCCGATCAATATACCAAAAAATATGATATATTACAATTGAATCAAACTCAACTTAAAAGTAGAAACGTTCAAGTTGAATTTAATTCAACTTTGTTGACCCCCTTCATATACCGTATTAATTTTAGAAGAGAATATATTGTCAAACTGATTATAATCATTGATTTTCCAATTAAATTTTTGGAGGATTCTAAAATAATTAATATTATGCAAACTTACATTTAACCTGATTATCATAAAATTCCTAAATCCACAAGTTAAAATTACATAATAAAATATTATAAGTTAAAAAATTAATTAATAATTAAAGAAATTAAAAATTTAATAAAATAATATTCATAACATCCAACATATAGACTAGTCATGATGATACATCATTTACATATCTTATCGCCCACTAAGTATACTCAAAATGAAAACTTATAATTAAAAATCAAAGATAATGAAGATACTAATGATATCTTTAGATGTATTCATGATGATGAGGATCTGCATCAATATCCGTCTACTATATCACAAATATCAATTGATGATAATTAATTTATGTGATAGTAATATTATACTTGTACTTGTTTATTTTTGTCATTTTTTATTTCATTATGATACACGCACTAATGATATATTTAATTGCACTTAATATTATTTTTATATTTTATGATTTTTTATTTCATTATGATTATGCATTCATCATATTATGCTTTAATTTTATTATTGAAAACAAATTAATTTTTAAATTTTGTATTTGAATTAAAGCAAATCATAAAATAATATCATGATCAAGATAAGCAAATACAGATTGTGGAAGTAGAATATTATTGCCAAAATATTATATTTTTTTCTTTATTTTGTATTTTTTAAAATTTTTTAGGTTTAATATTTTTATTTTTTTATTAATTAGTAACATACAAATAACAATTAACAAATTAAATTTTTAAAATATTTAATATTTTATTTAAACATAAAATTTCAATCTAAATGGCCAAAAATCAACAAAAAAAAATGATCCAATTGGTACTAGCATGAATCAACCCAAATTGGCACATCCCACACCAGATTTGGCAAAATCCAACATGGTTCGACATTTTGCGAGCCAATCATGTCGTGCAAAGCCTCTATTATGGTTGTCATGTCGTGTCGAGCACAACATGAAAACCCACTTGTGTTGTGCCCAGCACAACACAGAGGCATGGCCGTACGACACTAAAATGGGTCGTGCCAACATGCACAATTCATTTTATAGCTCTACAAAAAATCAAAAGTAACACAATTCTAACTCACACTTAGGAGCAAATTCAAAAAAAAAAAAAAACATGAAAATATTTAATTGAGTTTTAAGTTGATACTTATATATGTATTTGAACTTGCATTAAAAACCCTTATTTTACCCAAGATATTTCTCAACACAACTCACATGAAATCTTAGCTAATATTAGACTAAATGAACATTTAAGATTAGATTTTATACTTGTGATATGATTATACATTATTATTTAATAATTTGTATTTATGTTAATATGTTGTAGAATATTAATGAATATGAATGTGTCATAGAACTAAAATTTAAAATTTCACTATATCATAAGTTTATATATATCGTGAATAATAGATAATGTCAGGTATGTCATGAAACAAACTCACGTGGTACGAAAAAAAGATAGTGTCAATCTTTCTGATCTTAATGCATAAAATAAATTTATGTAAAAAACTCAAAATTAAAATAAATTTAATCATTACAAATAAGGTCATGAAGTTGAAAACACAAAAAAAAATTATGACTTATTTATTATGCACATTCTAGAAAAATTAACCTCAAGTAATATGATGATTAAATAAAGTTTAACCTATAAATTTTATCATAATATGAGAATCATATGTCAGTCATAATAAACGATGACATGTAAGTCATGAGATATATACAAGAGAAATTGAACAGCATAATAGTAACAATCCTACAAATCAAATTCTCTTATATAATTTCTATATATGAGATTCATATAAAGAGATATATTAATTATCACGAATAAAGACTTACGAAGTTAAAAACATAAATATATTTATTACTAAATTATATCACATCTTTTACATATTAGAGATCAAAAAATAATAATATATATTCAAAATAATCATCAAGAACAGATGATAATTTATCTAAAATGAATAGACATATAAATGACTCACGAATAAGATAACGTATTATTTTGGAAGTAATATACCGAGAAAATAGCTATGAAAAAATCATTTTTTGTAGTGACAATTCAAAGATAATAATTATATTCTATGTCAAGAGAACACTTGAGTATTTTCATATTAATGTATAATTCATTCAATAATCAATAATAATATTAATCAAATAATAGAAAAGTATCATCACATAAAAAAAATCAATCAACTTTAGAGTTAAGTATCTTTTTTAAAACTCAAGTAGTAATTAATTTATTGTTGATTACTCGAACTACCAACATAAGCATTATAGAAAATTAGATTTATGTTCATTTTATTACTTATATGACTCATATAG
Source organism: Sapria himalayana (assembly GCA_029783825.1). Lineage (NCBI taxonomy): Eukaryota > Viridiplantae > Streptophyta > Magnoliopsida > Malpighiales > Rafflesiaceae > Sapria > Sapria himalayana. The sequence goes on along the minus strand of JAREIK010003431.1, from coordinate 2,424,891 downwards.
TTGCAAAGACTTATAAATATTTAGCATCATTGCCAAAAACACAATAAATTTATAGTGTATCAAGGATCGAACATAGATATCAAAGATTCATTATCCTAAGGAATAATCATCTCCATGGAGGCCTCCCCTTCAACTAGGGTAATCCTTGGTGGATTGTGGACATTGTCACCTCATCTAGTACTCTACTCCAGCAAGCCTAAGGCATCACAAACTTCATCCTCATGGCAGCTCCTGAAATGATCAGTCTCCCAAACATGAGAAAAAGAAAAATGCTCTCCACAAAGCCCTGAGGAGAGATAAGATGGATGAAGAGGTCCACTAGATCCAGCCCACTTGCCTCATGTAAAAACCTAAGCCGACCCAGCTCGTTTAAACCTTTGTGTGAAGAGCCTCGCTCACCTCCATGCTCTTTGGGATACAGTGAATGACCCAAATATTGCGAAATCCTCCAACACACAAATTGTAGACAGTTCATCAGAGTCAACGGCCAGCAACGACCACTTCACCCACTCTCCTAATTGTTCATGACGTCTCTTCTTCTTCCACCCTCATCTTTGGTCCCTGATTCCTGGTCTACTCCCCACAGGACCCAACCAAGCATACTCATGGTCATACTTCCCATTACAAGCAAGTGACAAAGTAACATGAGCCAGCAATCATTTATGCAAGCCTGGCAACTCCCTTTGGTTTTTACCAGAATTCTTGCCCACTGTAATAGAGGTGTCGTCAACCTGGCCGGGCCGGGCCGGCACGGGAATTTCCCGTGCCCGGGTAAGACACCTTTCATGCCATGCCGAGGCCAACCGGACCTCATGCCTTGCCTGACCCGGCACAGTGGCCCATGGCACGGCCCGTTGGCACGGGTCAAGGTCAGACCCGCACCCGGCACCCCACGACCCCCAACCCCAGTCGGCCAGTCCCCACCCGCACTGCACCCCATCTACATGCCCACGCATCCATGATCCACACCAGCGCCGGTCCAATCAAAACCGACGCACGGTCCCGCCCGACCCGATTCACCCCCCCCCCCCCTCCAACGGGCAAATGAAAAAAAAAAATTAAAAATACATCTGTTGGATCTCGCCTCCAATGGCTAGGAGACAGAATCCGACGGCCCTCATAATTCTGCCCCCTTAAATACTATAAAAAATTTAAAAAAACAAAAAAAAAATATTTTTTTTAAAAAAAAATTATTTACTTTATTCTATAAAATCTCTCTCACATCTCTATAACATTTATGTTTTTCATAAATATTTATTCTCAAATCTCACATTCTCACTCTCTCAAAACTCTTGCTCTTCTCTCTCTCGGGACTCGGGATTTCATCATTCGGCCCGGGTTTATAATTTTGAACTAGACTGAGGTGCACCTTGCACGTGATCGACCTCACTGCTTTACCGGATAATTTATTTTAAGTTTTTTTTTATTCTCTCTCTCTCTCTCAGTCTCTCTTTCATGACCTAGTCTCTCTCTCTAGTCCAAAAATAGTAAAATCTAAAATATATCATCTAATCTCTACCTCATGTGTCCTGTTTAACAAAAATCATAAAAAATAATAAATACTAATGAAATATATTTAAATTTAGAAAATGAAAATCTTACACAGATGTCTGAGACTGCTAAAACTTTAGTTTCTCCATTCATCTCAATCTAAACTTCTAAAATAAAAAAAACTAAGAGAACTTCTGTAGTTTGAACTCATTTTAATATAATAAAACAAAAAAATATTAAAGGTAAGGAAGAAGAAATGACACAGTGTAAATATTATATAAGAAATTTAACTTATAAGAGTTCGTTTGGGAATGGACACCTTAAAAGTCATGCCGAATTATGCACCAAAAAATATGATACATTAGATTCTAGGCAAACTCAACTTAGCACTGTATTTTTTGAGGCTGGATCAAGTTCAATCTCAAAGTTTACTCCCTTCATATACTCCAGCAAGTTGGATAGGGACGGCATGGCCAGACTTATCACATTGATGGGTCTTCCGATCAAATTTTGGAAAGATCCAATGGTAGTGCACATCATGCAGACATATTTTCAGCCTGCTTATCGTAGGATTCCTATGTCCACATCTAGGAATGACATACTAAAATTGTATAAAATAGAAAAACAAAAAATAATTAATAAATTTATGGCATGTAGTGGAGTGGTGTCCGTGACATCTGATATCTGGACAAGTCACGATGAATCATCTTATGCATGTCTCACCTGCCACTATGTAGATTCTAACTGGACAATGAATAAAAAAATTTTAAGATTCTCTGAAATTCCCCATCATCATGATAACTCAGCCATTTTTGAGTGTAAGATGAAAATCTTTAAGAATTATAAAATTCAAAATAAAATTTTTAATATCACATTCGATAACGCATCTAATAATGAAGTAGCGATTAACATATTTGTTATGAAAATTAGAGACGCACCATTAGGAGAAATCTTCATGTCAGATGCATGTGTCACATGATTAACATAATCTTGATGTTGATTCATATGATAGTGATTGCTAATGATGATGATGATTACTGATAATGATGATTGATGATAAAGATGATTCATATGTTAATGATCTTGATGTTGATGTTGTTGATGCTCATGATATGCCGAGTGACGATTGATATGGTTGCCAGTTTCCCCTGCCCATTGCCAAACACCAGTTGCCAATGCCACGCTATGCCAGTACGCCATGCCACATTCTATGTCATTGCCACTTAATTTTGATTTTTGATGTCTCACGGTCACGGACACAATTGATGATTTTTATGATTTATTCTTGATTCTACTTTTTGATTTCGATGTTTTATTTTTTATTGATTGTACGTATTTTTTTACGTTAGGTTGAAACTTGTATTTGTTTGGTTCGGTATATATTGGCTGATTGGTCATTTCTCATTTGGTTTGCCTTTATTTTTTGACTTTGTAATTTTTTTAACGAAATTTTTTGTTTATTTTATTTTTTTGTTTAAAATTTTTATTTAAAAATTAAAATTATATAATTTAATTCTAATAAATTATAATCTAAATTTTGTTTAAATTATAAAAAAAAATTTAAGCTTTATTAATATTTTTAAGTTATAAATTTTTAATAATTATCAATTTAGCAATTTAAATATTAAACTTTGCAATTTATTTATATTATATTTTTAATAAAAAATTTTAAATTTTGTAATTTATTAAATTTTTAACAATTTTCATTTTATAAATTTAATATATTATACATTATTTATATATAATATACTATATATTTTATATAAAGTATAATAGAAACCTTTAAAAATAAAAAAAATTATTAAACCAAGCACGTACGTACCTGCCTTTGATAAACCGTGCCAGGTCATGCACGGTACAGTAACCGTGTCGTGCCTGGCCCGGCACAAAAGCACGGGCGTGCTCAAAAAAAATGGGCCAGGCCGGCCCAACACATCCCGTTTGACACCTCTACACTGTAACAGAGAGAAACATGTCGTTCCTTTATCCACAGCCAGAAAACTGGCTACATGGTTACAATACAACAACTACTAAGTTGGTAATAGTCGAATCTGACAAATTATTCTCCACAAATAGCAAATTTACAAGAAAGTTAATCTTTTCAGTTAAACATAAAAAAGACTATACAACTTACATGAGAAATAATACACAGTTTACTTTCAATCATAATCATCACCATAAAAACACATTAAAATAGACAGCTGCAAAAATTTTGGCAACCCAATTTAGTAAACATTGAGCTGAACCTGTCAACTCCAATCCAACTCAATTTAAATCCAAAAATTAGTATCAATTTAAATCAATTAAAAATTACGAAAAATCAAATTAAAATGCATGCTCAAATAAAAAGAACTCAAGAACTCACTCAAAATAATATCAAATCAAATTGATCAAAAGAGTAAAATAAAAATAAGAAAAAAAAACAATTAAAATAACACAAAAAGTTATCATCTGACGATGAGGTAAATAGTTAGATTAAAATAAATAATTAATTATTTAATTTTTAGCTTATTAAATTAAATAAAATATTTACTAAAATTTAAAAATTAACAGTATCTGAATTAATAAAACTAAAATATTAATACAATCAAATATAAATCACAAAAACATAAGTGTCTGAATCAAGTCTCATGATAAATAAATCAAAAAAAAAAAATAAACAAAGATAATCTAAAAATGACATTAACGGTCAAACTGACCCAAACGGTCGCAGGTTCCAGAAGCTTCGACTTCTGGAGCCCTTGGCCCTCATGCTCACACTGAGGAAAAGGAATCGATGGGTCGGGTCGAATCACTGGACCGAGGGAAAGTCAGGCTCTGACCTCGGGGTCAGAGGGTCGGAAGGGTGGAGCACGGTTCAGCCTGATAGGCATGGCCAAGTCAGGCTCAAGCTGCCCGGCCCATTTGACACCTCTATTCCCACATGAAAAAATCAGCAAACAAGTAACCATGTGTGAGAAACAAAGTGACTAGAAATAATCAAGAGTATGATGAATAAAAAAAAAAAGACAAAAAATTGTCGGCAACAGCTCAGTTGAAGCATACCGAGATGATTTGTTGGTTCGTCAAGCAAGAGAATAGTTGGGTTGATGAACAATGCGCGAGCTAATGCAATTCTCATTCTCCAACCACCAGAAAAATCTCGTGTTTTCTTTTCCTGCATTTTCTTATCAAAACCAAGGCCATACAAGATTTGAGCAGCACGCTTTTCAGCTGTTGATACATCCAAAGCTTCCAAACGTTCATAAATACGTTCAAGAGTTTCTCCACCCCCGTCATCCTACATCCACGGAAAAAGAACACCTTAGATCTCAAGAAAAATGTACCGTGTACAACTTCATAAAACCCAACGTAGTAGCTGCTTCCAAGTACCTGTGACAACAGGATCTCAGCTTCCTTCTCCAATTTTAATCTCTCATCATCACAGCATATCACAGCATCAAGTGCAGACAAATCTGATGCTTCAATCTCGCATGTCAGATGATATATATCCATGTGCTCTGGAATCGGAAGCTCTCGATGCCCTAAGGCGTTCAATAGTGTTGATTTTCCACACCCATTTAATCCCAACAATCCATAACGTCTGCATACAATATAATAAGAAAAATAAAAAGGATGAGAACTAAACACTAATAACAAAAAAAATATAAACCTCAATTGCCAGTCTATCTTTTTTGGAATATATATACTTTTAATGCATAAGTACTATAAATCTCTCTCAATGAAATTAACTAAAATCTAAGAAATACTTTTGATTTATATATATTCCAAAAAAGATAAGCTAACATATAGGCCCGACTTCAAGACTGGAATTCAACATTTTTTAACCAGGTGGCATCCCTTGGCCTAATTGAGCCAAGGGCAGACCACCTATACCCTAAGAGGTGCAGTTTCCTGTCCAAGTAGTTGATGATAACTCATGTGGATCTAACTCACAGCCTCCAAGGATAAGTGAATTTGACAACCTGCCAATCAAACTACCACGCCGTTGATGACTAAAATTCACAATTTAATTTAGAAGTTCTTAATTTAGATTTTAGATAGATTTAATTTAGACAAATACTCCAATTGAGATTTATTGTTTATTTTAGCAATTATTTTTTTTCCATTGAATGAGAGTAATCATTAGGTGAGTTGTCTCGAGCATAGTCATACACACACATATGTTTTTTGTACTTTTTAAAGGTTAATGAAATTTATCATTTCTTCAGCATGGTATCAACGGAGAGGTGACCCAAGAAAATAAAAAACCTAGTTTTTCTTCATATGAAATACAATCGAGCTGCACCAACCCCACTTTAACAACAATGCCAACCCCCTGTTTGCATCGAAGTAGCGAAAAGCATGTGTGTGTGATGTTGACGCCCACTTGATCGACGTATATGCAGAGTGCATTGATGCAGAAAAACATCAACACATGTGGGTAGACATAGGATGTGAATGTGTGCGATGGAAGTGGGTGAAGGTATGCAGAATGGAGCCGTGCATGTGCAGTAGGGTGTGTGCATTGTGTGAAAGTGTGTATTGTGACCTGTGAACAAGGGCTATGTGCGAAGATACACAATGGAGGTGCGCTTGTACATTAGGATTATTGCACGAGGCTGTGGACATCAAAAAAAAGTTATCCGTTATATGATCTGTTGAGAAATAAGTTGAGTGAAGAGAGCGTGAATGGGAAGAAATGTGTAAGTGCAGTCAAGAGTGATTTTTTAAGCTCTGCCGAACACGGCGGGGTGTTCTCCTGAGCCGTGACGTACCAGCACGGTGGCAACAGCCCACCCTAGGCTAGGCTAGGCGCCTAGGCCATAGCCAAGAGCCTGATAGGCCGAAGCCAAGCCAGCCTCCCCCACGTCTTAAGGTCACTAACAAGGCTGTGCTACAGTGGCCTGCCCCAGTGGAGGGGCCCCCGGCAAGACAGTGCATGTCGTTGTCCTGTCAGCCATAAAAAATTATAATTTTTTTCAGCCATTAGATATAATCAAATGGCTCTTTGGATGAAATCCGATGGCAATCAAATTTCTAGCCTTATATATATTTGTTTTTAATTTAAAAAATCTATAAATAATATATTAATATATTTTATTTTTACAGTTTATCTATAATCTCATATAATATCCTCTTAATTCTCTTTTTTATTTTTGAAATTTTTAGAATCATCAGTGTCATCTGTGTTGTCATTTTGCCCAGATTTTTTTATATTTATAATTTTAATTTGACAAAACTACGACTTAGACACTAGCATACAACGCGAGACTGAAAAAACATTTGCTGCCCATATAAAATAAAAGTATGCATTGGGTTGAGTATATTTAATTTTAATAAAATATTTTTTAGATAATTAATTAATTAATTAATAAAAAGTAAAAAAATTATAAAATACTTAATTTTATCTCTTATTTCTTTTTTACAATACAAAAAATAACAAGTAATAAATATTATGAAAATAAATTAAACTTAAACATATATAATAATAATAATAACAATAATAATCCGACCAAATATCACGAGACCAAAATTAGATTTTCTCTCAGAATCTCAACTAATGCTCCCAAAAAAAAATATAAAATAAATAAATTTTATTAGTGTAAATACACTTTAACATAATTAAAAATAAAAATTCTAGAAATATTGATTAATATTCAATATTATAAATATTATAAAAAATAAATATACATGTAAGAATATTGATGACATTGTCTACCTTAAGAGTTAATCCGATCAATGTACTAAAAAATATTATGTATTAGATTACAAATAAACTTAATTAAGCAGTAAATTTTTTAAAGTTAGATTAATTTAAAATTTATTGATCATTATAATTTATACTAATTAATTTAAAAAAGAAGACAAGACAAAATTAATTTTTAGCATGAATGTTTTTATGAAATTCTTATGTTAACCAAAAAATCAACTTCAAATTCATTGGCCTATTTTTAGCTCACCTATAAAATTCTTATGTTAACCAAAAATATATATATTAAAAATTATTTTAAATTAAAAATAACAACTAATAATAACAAACTTAGAAAATACAATGTAATGATCTCTGTAATATATGTCATCTAAACTAATTACAATAACAATGCATTAATATGGATCACCCTCCATTATGTTAATTTTTAGTGAAAATTAAATCAAAAAATTATGATTTTGTGAAAAATCAATTCTCGTGATGATCTGCCCATATATGAGTATCTGTCGAGAATCTTTACTAAATATGATATTCAAAATAAAATTTTTAGTATTATATTCGATAATATTTTAAATAATGATGTCGCAATTAATATATTTATGAAAATCATTAAAGAAAGAACATTAAGTAATATTTTTCACGTTAGGTATATGTCTCATATAAATAACTTAATAGTATAAATGAGAATAAAAATAATTTCTCTCATATTAAATAATATAAGTGATATATTAAAATACTTTAAGACTAATAGCAAATAACAAATAACAAAAATTTTAGATTATATATTTATCAATAAGCTTAAAAAAAATTCTAAACAAATATCAAACACAATTAAAATTATACATAAATGATTTAAAATTTATAAGTTAGCTATTAACAATTGATATCTGACTAGAGGTGTCAAACGGGCCGGCCCAGCACGGCACGGCCCATTTTTCACGTGCCCCGCCGTGCTACCGTGCCGTGCCCGGCACGGCACGGTATTTTAAAGTCGGGCACGGCACGGCCCGTGGGCACGGCGAGGCCGTGCCGTGCCCGGCCCGCTCGGGCACGTTTGCTCAACCGGGGTCCAGGTCCCGGGAGCCATCAGCCAACAGGCAACACGCAACAGCCAAGCACGGGCATGGGCACACGGCCCGTGCTTGGCACTTGGCACTTTGACTTGGCAGAATATAAAAAAATTTTTTTTTTTTTAAAATTTTTTTATTAATTTTCTGTTTATCTTTATTTAAGTTTATGTAATAAATAAAAAATAAAATTTTTTGTAAAAAATATTACATTTAAAATTAAATGTAAGTATGTAAAAAAAAATTAGAAAATTTATTTTTTTTTTCAATTAAGTTTAGTATTTTTTTATATTATAATGTATTAATTAAATATTAAGATTTAAAGTTAATAAATTTTAAAATAATATTTAAATCTTAAATTAATAATTAAATACATTAAGTTAGTAAAAATTTTAATTAAAAAAAATTTAAACTACGCAAATAAAAATTACCATTCATGCTTTTGAAACCAATACTCCGAAAAAAAAAGTATAAGTTTCAACTTCAACACAACGTATAATACAAAGTACAAACAAAGCGTATAAATAAAAAAAAAATATCGAAAAAAAAGAGCAGATGAGCATCAATCGTCAAGCGGCATATAATGAGAATCATCAGCCGCAAAATCAAGATCAGTATCATATGGGTCATCATCATCGGCAATCAGCTCCTCCGCCATCGTAGTGGATGTGGATGCGACTGCAGTGTCTGTCATAGTCCCAGCTTCAGCACGATCACTGATGCTAAATCTCGATTCCTCCCAATCCTTCAAACATGCCAAAGCCTCAACCATATCTGGACGTAATCTCGATCTCCTATCCGAAATCACGTTCACTGCAACAAAAAAAGCAGACTCCGATGTTACGCTCGACACCGGAGGAGTCAGTAGATCCCGTGCCATCCTAGATAGCACGGGATAGGCGGACTCATATGATTTCCACCACTGTAATAAATCAAGATTCTTATTGTCAGAAGGTGATAGGATTGAGCAGTAATCGGTATCTAAGTACCGAGACAGCTCGCTCCTATGTGAAGGTCCACCCCTACGTTTCCCCCTCGCTAGGTTAATGGAATAAGCGTCATCTCCGAACAAGGTATATGTGTCCGTACTCACAGTCTCAACACCACCACCACCATACCTAGTATCGTAGTATGTATATAGGTCTGTCAACTTCTCGTAAATGAACCCTTCAGGTGGCTCTTCCAGGTTCATGCACGAGGAAATGAAAGTCAGGGTGTTTTCAACCCCTTCCACCTTAGCCCTAGGGTCCATGCATGCTGCGAGGCAATAAAGAGATGGAATGGTGGACCAGTACTTCAGGTACTTGGTCTCCATCTCTGCAACCATATGGGTGAGCGTCGGGTCCGCTCGATACATCCTAAACATGCTACTAATGTTGCATATGCAACGGAGTGCAATGCAAGTGGTGGGCGTATAAACCGACGAACACATGTTCGTCGTGTCATAAAATATCTTCAGGAATTTCATAAATGAAATTCCTGAATCCCAGTCAGTGTCGTCAACAATAAGTTCGCCACTCTTACTATTGACGTAGTCGGATATCACGTGTTCGTATCCAACACATGATTCCAACATCAGGTACGTGTAATTCCAACGATGTCTCACATCAGATTGGAATTTCTTCTTCTTAAGATTCGCAGACAAACAGAGATTATCAAACTCTTGTAGTCTGCGAGGAGTGCGAATATACTTGAGTGCATTGCGTATATTTTCCAACGCGGGGGAACACACCTTCATACCCGCTTGAACAATCAGGTTAATAACATGACACATGCATCTGACATGAAATATCTCTCCTAAAGGTGCGTCTCTAATATTCCTAACAAACATATTGATCGCTACTCCATTATTCGCAGCATTATCGAAAGTGACACTAAAAATTTTATTTTGAATTTTATATTCCCTAAATATTTTCATCATACACTCAAAAATGGCCGGGCCATCATGAGGATGAAGAATCTCTGTGAATCCTAATATTTTTTTATTTATTGTCCAGTTTGAATCGACATAATGACTAGTGATACATGCATAAGAAGAATCATCGTGACATGTCCATATATCGGACGTCACGGAGACCCTCCACTAAATGCCAAAAATTCCTTAATTATTTTTTGTTTTTCTAACTTATATATCTTTAGTATGTCACTCCTAGATGTGGACCTAGGAATCCTACGATAGAATGGCTGAAAATAAGTCTGCATGATGCGCACTACCCTCGGATCTTCCGAAAATCTGATCGGAAGACCGATCAATGTGATGAGCCTGGCCATGTCGTCCCTACCCAACTCGCTGGAGTATACGAAGGGAGTAAACTTTGAGACTGAACTCGATCCAGTCTCAAAAAATGTAGTGCCAAGTTGGGTTTGCCTAGGATCTAACGGTCCATGTTTTTTGGAGCATATTTCAGCATGCCTCTTTAGGTGCCCAGTCCCACATGTACTCTTGCATGTTAAAAGTCGCATACAATATTTGCACTGTGTCATTTCATGTTCCTCACCCCTAACATCTAATTGTGTTATTATTTTAAAATGTGTCCAAACTACAGAAGTCCTCCTAGTTTTTTGTTTTTTAGAACTTTGGGCTGAGATGACAGGAGAAACCAAAGTTTCAGGAGCCACAGACGTTTGTGTAACACTAACATTTTCATTTTCAAAATTTAAATTTGTGTTAGGTGAATTTGTCATTTTTTATTTTTCGTACTTTTTTCTAGAGAGAGAAGCCTTAGAGAGAGAAAATAAAAAAAAACAAATTATATTACCCGGTAAAAGCAATGAGGTCACTCACGTGCAAGATGCACCGCAGCCCGCAGAAAGCTTTGATGTTCAAAACTCAAGTTGAGTTTCACGAAAATCCAAGCCGAAATCAAAAACACGAGGGCCGAGAGAGAGAAGCACGGATTATGTGAGAGAGAGAAAATATATAGAGGATTAATGTTTTTGAAAAACATAAATTTTATAGGGAGGGGGGTAGAATTTATAGGCTAATTAATGTTTTTTTTTTAAAAAAAAATAATTTTTTTATTATTTTTTTGAATTTTTTTATTATATTTAAGGGGCAGAATCACGAGGACCGTCGGATTCTGCCCCCTAGCCGTTGGAGTCGAATCCAAGGGCTGAAAATCGCTCAAATTTTGAAAATTTTTTTTTTCCCGTTAGATCTATCGATTTTCTCGGTTTTCGGCAGAAAATACCGCGGGTCGGGTCTGTTTGGACCCGACCCGCGGTCTTTTTACCGGGGGGGGGGCCTGATGGGTCGAGTGACTCGAGTCACGACTCAGTGAGTCGTGACTCGTGAGTCGCGACTCACGCCACGGCACGCCGCCAGTGCCACGCGTGCCTGCGGGACCGGCACGGGATGGACCCATGGCGGCGTGCCGTGCCTAGGCACGAATCGTGCCTTGCTTCGCCCGGGCACGGTTTTTGAACGTGCCGGGCCGGCCCAGGCACGGCCGAACCGTGCCTCGTGCTGGGCCGGGCCGGCCCGGCCCGTTTGACACCTCTAATTAAGACTATGCCCAGATATAGTTGAGGCTAATGATAAAAATTTCTGATACATCCACCGATATATCTCCAATATATCTATAAATTCTAAGTATCGATATATCCATTAAGACCGAAATATTTATCTTTGATTGGTGCTCATGTAGAAATATACACCGATATATCTTCGATATATCCAATATATCCGTAAAATCCAAGTACCAATATATCCGTAGAAACCGATATTTTAATCTTTGGTTGAAGCATAAGTATGCATTAAGTGGAAAGATTTGAGGTTGGACATCTAGGATCAAAATCATGCTAAAACAAGAACGAAATAATTACTAATAGATGATGACTCATGGGACTTTGAAGATGTTGAGTCCACAACTAGTGATACCATCAAACACTTACGCGATGATAATTAGTTGCATACTCATACCAAGTAGCATTGGGATTGAGGCATTAGACTTGCATCATTATTTATTACGAATGAGATTTATGATTTTTATCTTTTATTGTTATTGTGAGTTGTAACTTTGTGTTAATTTATTTATTTTTAGATTGAATGATAAATAATGAATAATGAGTCAAATATATTTTTTTGATATTTTTGATTATTTATTATACTTTATCATTTGTGTTAATGAATTTATTTTTTTTATGATTTATTATTTATGTAAAATAAATAAATAATATAATATCATTATGTCATGTGTCACAATTAAAATTAATCCACATTTTAAATTTAAAATATAAAATTTAAAAAAAAATAAAATAATTAATCCATAATTCCGCAACCACAATCAGTAGCCAGTGGGAGAATACATCTAGGTAGTAGTATACTTGTATTGTAGGCTGGAATAACAAGGCATGAACTAGCCCGATTAGGCACGACCTGGCACAACCCGGCACGAATCTAGCTAGCCTCGAGCCATTCGTGCTATGTCGGGCCAACCATTTTTTAGCCGTGTCGGCATAGCACGGCCCGTTTGACACGTCCAAGGTATATGTGTCAAATGGGTCGGGCAACCCGAGAGCACCCTCAACATGAGTCATGTCGTGCAGGGCCGAAGGTTTTTAGCCCGCATGTCGTGCCATGCACGACACGGGTGCCTGACACGTGGGCACAACATGAGTGATCACACACAAAGCAACGCCCAATGAAAGAACGATACCACGATGCCCAACTGGCAACGAAGGCATGGTGGTGCGGCACCAAAACCCTAATATTTTAAAAATTAATCTAACCCGACTCAAACCAGCCAACCTAAACCGGCCCAAACCCGGGCAATTTTTCTGATCGTGAACCCATGTCAGGCCTACCCTCTAAGGAAACATGTCATGTCAGGCACGGCACGCCAGACCAATTAGACCAGAAAAAATAAGTCGAGCTGTCTTGGCCCGGCCTTTTTGACACATTATAAGTATATATTGATTACTAATCTACTCCAGAATAATCCATCAAATAAAAGCGAATTATCTGATATTTATATATTAAGTATTATTTTATTCTATCACATGATAATAATAAAAATTTAAATATTTTTATATACTGATTATTAATATAATATTAGCATATTCAAGATATCATATAAGCATTTATATATTTGAATGACTAAGAATAGTTAAGATTAAGCATTCAAGATAAAATAAAAAAATTTCTAACGAATAATAACTCTTGAGACATCAAAGATAATAAGACCACTATTAGAGCTACATTCATAATCATACATGATGATCATGAACTGCATTCACATTATCATACTACAAATACGGGCAAATCATGGCTATTAAAAATGGCACATATAAAATACAATGCATATTTTTTTTATGTCAACTCCTATTTATGTAGCATTTTTATGATTTTATATTCATAATATATTTTTTAATATTTATGTTATTGATTTTTTATAAGTTTGTCATTTAGTTTTTCATATTGTATTATTTTTATTAATATGATATATTAAGCTGAATATAAAATATTTTTTTATAATTATTGATTTTATTCATTTAAATTTATAATGCAATACAATTTTTATTATTTTAAATTTTAATATTTAATTTTTCTAATAAAGATTTTATATAAATATAATAATTAAAAAAATTTTAATTGGGCATTTCAACTGCCCAAATCTAACCATGCACAAAAATGCCAGTAAGCTGACAAATCTGGCCATGCCATGCTCATCATTAATGAAGTCATGTCACAACGAGATGGCATGGCACAAGAACTCATATAGTGTCAGGCACGTCACAATGGTCTGGCCAAACCACAAAAAAATTGAGTTGTGCCAGCAAGTCATGACCCATTTGACACCTTTATCTCTTTCAATATGTATAAATCTTTTAGTCTCCTCCCTGGATATAATATCCAATAAATATCTCTAATATAACTTATCCTCTAGCAATTAGTACATTGGACTATGGTACTCCTCCATATAACTCTGTTGTACTAATCTTTCTTCATATTATATTATAAAATTATGGTTCTTCCATAAAAAAAAATTACACATTATTAGAATTTTTTTATTGCTAACTCCTAATTTTATTTTTTTTTACAAATTTACCGAACCCTATTGTTGGAAGCACCTATTTACAAATCTATTGAACCCTATTGCCCAAAGAAACCAATGATCACCTATTGTCATAAGCACCTACCATCATTAATCATGATTGCACCCACTACCACCACCATGAGCATCTATTACCACTTTGCGAACCTCTTTTGCCGCCACCACCACCATGAGCATCTACTACCACTACGCGAACCTCTTCTGTGAGTTCTGCCACCACCACACCATTTTCCATCACCACTAAGCACCCCTGCTACTACAACAAAAAAAAACATAAATACTAAAAACAGTATAATATAAACAAACATACTAAAAAATAAATATATACTAAACATAAATAAAAATTTGTAGCTTAACTATAATATCATGTTAGAATGATATAATACTAAAAATATAAATACAATAACAATAAATAATCTCAAAATTTATTATATCAAATATTATTATATAATAAACAAAAATGATTAAGCAACACAAATGTAAGGTACTCCAATCGAAAATACAAAAAATGAAAAAAAAATGTAATAGAATACAAACTGACAACTACATGTATATGCATATGCATTTATAATATAGATACAACACATTTCGTGGTTCATGGTATGTGACCATTAGTTGTGGAGGTGACCAAAGTGGATCCAGTGACCATCGCATAGGGCTTGACATGTCACACCCACATCTCATAGACCAGAGGCTCACACCATTATGGATGTGATGTGGACTGAGGGTTGAAGCCGTGTGGGTGTGGCCAATGGCACTTTCATATGGCTTATAGAGCCTAGTTCGCATCCCTAGGGATCATGGCTAGCCAGGCACTAGCCAAGGCTATCATCTAACCCCTAGCTAAATTATGCTAGTCCAGGCTTGAACTCAATCTAGGTTGCATCCACTAGATATAAGACAATGTGATTGTCATGACGAACCTAGCATAACCCCTCCCTTAAGGCAAGATCGTGACAATTTAGCCAATCAACTTGACCCACTGATATGACCCAGCATAACCCATTTTCTATTTCTAGCTACATCAATCAATCCATTTCAAAATATCGATTTAACGCTCATTATTACTCTAAAATTTAACTAATGATATGTTCTACCCACCACTATGACACAAGTATTTTCTTACTCTCATTTTTGTACTATATATTTTAATTTCTTTCTTGATAATTACAAAAACTCAAATATTCATTCTTAGGGACTTGTTACTTGATCAATAAAAAAGATGAAGACCATATTGAAAAACAAAGTATAATAACCAATAATAATACATATAATTTTTTTCTAAAAACTTCTAGGAGAGCTTATAATAAAATATAAGAAAGTATATAAGATAAAGAATAATCTAAATAAAAAAATAATCGACCTAAGGTAAAATTATTAGTAAAAAATTTTACATAAGCTTGTTTTAATTATTGAGATATTTTTTCTAACAAACATTTCTATAATTAGGAGATAGAATAACAGACACACTATCCTTAATCGAATTGTTATTTACCAAGTTGTTCAATAGTGAATTATAATATGGGTGAGAGAAGAATAAAGGCTCAAACCTGCCATAATTAAGCTCTAGTTCTGAATCAACAACAAGGTCATGCCCATGGAAAGTAACTGACAACGATTCAATCTGCAACAAGAAATGTTATTCAACCAACATCATTATATTTTCCGACATTTAAAAATTCACCAATGTACTTTTCAAAAGTCAACAACAATGATTGACATCATAAAATGGGCTAGCAAAAAACACACAAAGCAATAGAAAATATCCACTAAAATAGAACAAATTTATAAAAAAAAAAAACTGAACTCGCCGATCCACTAACTTGCAGGAAGATGATTTTTTTTGCAACAAGAATGCTTGTTTAAAACATTAAAAAAATATATTTAGAAGTGATGTTTCAAATGGCTGACAGCAAATTTCATAACAATAAATAATTGATCAGATGTGAGGTTGCAGCACTTCATGGAAAGGCTGCAAGACAGGATACTTAAAGTAAGTATGTTAAAATGCAAGAAAGAAAAAAAAAAACATAAACAAATACAGTGAATTTTTTATTTATAATGTGATGTGAATAACATATTTATAAAAAAACTAAAACAAATAATAGTATCTTATACTATAGTTGACAATTATACAGTACATCCAATATAACATTAGCTCAAATAACATAACTTAATCTGTAATACATCCTTCAAGCTAATGAATGTGTCTCGAACTTAAAAAGTGAAATTAAAAAAATATATAAAATATGAGACTTTGAGGATATTTCTACTATTTAATCATTATCAGGGAAATAAGTAACAATTGAATAATCATGAATTTGTTCTCAAAAAAAAAAATAATTATCGTAATATAATCATCCCTTAATGAAAAATTGAATTAAAAACAATATAATGTGATGTTAGCAATCACAAAAAGTGTCAAACATATTAACTATGTTAAATAAACATTTTTTATTAGGTATCTAATCTAAAAAACTCATTTGAAAGTAAATGTCATCATGTATTTTACCTTTATGTGTGATTATACAAATACTAATTATCAGATTTCATTAAAACTCTTAAATTAAAATATTTAATTAACATTAGTACTTTAATTATTAATCACATGAAAAGTCATTATGTTTCATATGTATATTAGAGAATATACATTAATACGAGACAAGTACATTCTTTCAGGGATATTGATATGATGACAAATACATTCATTTGAAAGTGAATGTCATCATCATGTATTTTACTTTGTGATTATACAAATACTAATACATCGGATCTCATTAAAACATTTATGTTAAAAATATTTAGTTGATATTAGTATTTTAATTGTTAATCACATGAATAATCATTGTGTTTCATACTTATAATAGAGAACATACATTGATATGATGACAAGAACATTCATTCAAAAACATCTCTTAGGTTCAAGACTCATTAAGTAATCTCTTTGATTGTCAAAAGAATGGTTGTTGAGATAATAACCACTTTCAGATGTGTTGAGGTGTAAGCCTTGTACTTTGGGTAAGATCTTGACTTAATCTAAAAATCATTGTAGATCTCTTATTTTTTCAAAAGAGTTCAGACCAATTGTCAAATTGATAAGTACATAATAGATAATCACCTTTATCCCCCTGATTGTTGAGACTTAACTTGAATTTGAATACGATTATATGCATCTATGGTTACGATTTAATTATTAAAAAAAAACATCAAGTCCATTAGTCTTCTTTATACATATTAGAACCTAAAATATTATATTGAAATAAATACATTCAGAAGAAATACATGATTTAATGACTATAAGATAATCAATAATTTGTATGATTCTAATTTGATTAAATGTAGTATCAACAAGAACACATTGATAAACTAAACTCTAGGAGAATATCTATAACATATTTTCTCTGTGAAAATAATAATAATATCTCCTTAATATATGACTTAAATACCAAAAACATATATATCTAAGACAACTAAAATTTTATTGAAAACTCAAAATGTCAAAATTATCACCTAAAATATATTTAATTCTTATAATAAAATAGAATCGACATATACCAATAAAATTACTAGACATTCATATTAATTATACCGATAAAAATAAAAATTAAGAGCTACACATCTTTTAAAACCTAAGTAAATAATTAATGAAAATTCATTAAATCGTGCCATCAAACATTGCTTCATGTCATATATTATTTTTATAATCAGAAACTATTTACATACCTTAAAACATAAAAAACTAGAGATTATGTCATAAATATCTCCTCAAAATCATTATAAAAAAAGATATTTCTCATATCTAACTAATACATAGTCTATATGTAAGAAATACAACAAATAATAATAATGTGAATGATGATATCTTTGTGAATGAGGATATTTCTCATAAATCTAAAAAAAATCCTCTCGGCATATATATTGTCTTAAGTTGACATATTATTCCATTAAGCCTAGTCTTCACTATCCTACATGAATAAGCACCCCAAAAATAGTATATGAAATCTTGTACTTAAAAAGAAGTTGAGAAACTTGATATATTCTTTTAAAATATTAATAAGAGAATGCTTATGATAAGGAATATTGAGTAGAGCACATTTATGATCCCCTCCATAGAACAATGGGAGAATACAAAGTCAACATTCTATACCAAATCAATTGATAATGATTATTCTCATATAAATTATTGTGAACATGCTCGTCTAGTATAAACATTTAAGTTATTAAAAAAATCTTCTAATTTCTTTTTTTTATGAAGGGACTTACTATTGATAATTTGTGAAAACATTAGATGACAGGATTCCATTTAATATCCTATAACATCTTCAACCACTCTCCGAGTTCAATAGTAATAATAGCAAAAGAACCAAGTACAATTAAAATTATGAATAGGATCAGAACTAGGCATAATAAAAGTTTATAACTACCAACTCTGTAGAATTGCTATTTTAGAGTGATTTCTTAAAGTAGCATTCATGGTCTAAGAATGTCAGATCAAAACACACAAATATTTTCTTATCATAGAAAAATAATCATCATGTTTGAGAACTTGAGAAACCAAAAAATATATATAATTTTATGCATGAGCTATAATGTTTTATCATCTAATAGAAAAATTTTAACAAAATAAATATACTATGCTTGTGATAGTAAATGAAGTAATTTTTTTGCATACATGGCTTGTTGTATCATTATCATTTCACCCTAGAGATGCTTAAGTACATTTTTATAAAGTATAAGTGTTATATCTATCACTACTATCTTTTATTATTTTCTCCACTTTACCTTATAAAACAATAAACCAACAAAATGAAAATTATCAAATAACACTTTGATAAAAATAATATATATATATATAATATATATATATGATGACCTTATATAATGACAAATAGTTTGAGGTAGATCACATGTTAGGTGATCTCATTAAAAATTAAATAAAAAATAAATTAAATTGACAAATAATAGTAGGTCCTCTAGTACTTGTGCATAAAAATTCAGAATATAAAATTTTGAAGTAACAAATATAAATTGACTTTAAAAATCATAAAAAAATTAGCTGAATAATTTGATGTGTAAATAAAAGTTTTAGTAATTGTCTCATCTTAAATATTATTCATGAAAAAAAAAATAATCCACCTATATGTATTTTATCTGCTTGTGAAATACCAAATTAAAAGTAATAAATTTTATTGCGTAAATATCATATTAAATAGTAGTGAGATAAGATACATAATCTCAAATATGTGTTTAAAATCTCAAAATTAACAAACTTTGAGATAAAAAAGCAATATATATTATTGCATGAATGTCATAGTAAACTTTTTCAAAGTTTTCATAAAAATACATACTAATTAATTTAATGTCTGAATAAATTTATAATAATTATCTCATTTTAAATTTTTTTCCTAAGAAACAAACATCTTAAATCTTTATCTTAAAAATAATATGTCTCATTATATGAATATCTTATTAAAGAATAATGAAAAAAAAATAAATATTTGATCTTCTCAAATAAAAATCAAATCCAAAATATCTTGCATATAATAATGATCATCAATCTTAATTATACATTTGTATTGGACTTTGATATAATTATTTATCTCTTATATTTCTAATAAAAAAAATAATTCTCAAAAAAAATATAAAAATTCATGCAAAACTTCACTTATGCAAGATGGTGCCAAACTAGAATATAAATACTCTATTGAATATAAGTGTTCGTAATTATTAAAATAGATCTTATATCCTAAAAAATTATACGCATACCTTAGCACGCGAAAAGTCACATCAAAGTGAATATTCCAAAAACCTAAGAAATAACTAAGTATACTAACCACTTAAGACAATGATTATTCTCATCCAAAAATAATATGTATTAGTGTTATTTCGTATTTTAGACAAAAAATTGAAGAAAAGTAAAGTACATAATATTTACATTTTTACTTATCTAATTCTTTAAATTATTCCAAGTCATTTGCATTAACTTTCACTCTATGATCATTGATCAACATGTATAAGATCCGATCTCAACCAATCTAGAGTATAAATCAAAAATCTCAACCATTTTTTGGACTTAATAAACTCTTAAATAAATCAAGAATGATGTTTCCAATACCAAATACGAAGTCAAAAGCAGAGTTGAAACCCAAATTACATTTACATCTCTTGCCAATTGAGATTGAATAATATATTGAGTTATATAGTTTCCACCATGTTAAAAGATCAAATGAATCATCCTCTATCCTCATATGCATCCAATAAGTTTATTCACTTAAATTTTTATTGCAAAGCAATCTTTTTCATGATTCTTGCTTTGTAATTTGATTTCATATTAAGGCTATAGCTCCTAGATTCTTGATAATCATCTCCCAAAAACATGCTAAACTCATGATGGCATATGATGCAGCTCATGCCACATCGTGCAGTGTCGGGGCCATAAGACCCTAGTGCCCTGTGAAGCACGGCAAGCATGCCAGCACGTTGGCAAGAGAAAAAGAAACAAGCCCAAGCCCTAATCCAAGCTAGCCATTGTAAAATGGCTGCAAAAACAAAATGAAACCTATAAGGTAACACTTGTCGATCTCGAGTTGGCCAAAAAACTTAATAAAAAATATAATTTTTTTCAATCGTTGGTCTTAATCCAATGGCTCTTCGGGTGAAATCCGACAACCATCAGATTTCTACGCTAAAAACAAAAAAATAATAAAAAATATATAATTTTTAATCACAAAAAAATTATAAATAACACATTAATATATTTTATTTTTCATAATTTATATTAAATCTCTAATCCGCTCATCTATTGGCTCTACTATTTAAAAAAAATCTAAAAGAATTATAATACTCTATCTATGCCCATAATTTTTTTATATTTATAATTTAAATTTGGCGGAATCAAAATAATTTAAATAATGAGTTACAACTTTGAGGCACGAGAATACGAGGTAAAAGTGAAAAAATACTTGTTGCCCACATAAAATAAAAATACATATAATTAAAAAATATGGGTATAGATAAAATTCATCACCCTAAGAGACATGCTGATCAATATACAAAAAAATATTATATATAGAATTCTAGAAAACTCAACTAAGTAGTGAGATCTTTAAAGTTAGATCAATTACAAGTTCATTAGCTATATTTATTTATCACAATGAGTTTGAAAAAGAATGTATGATAAAATAATTTCTAGCATTAATCTTCCAATTAAAATTTTAAAAAATCTTAAACTAGTTTATATTATGTAAACATGCTTTTAGCTCGTTTATCATAGAATTCATAGATCAACAAAAAATAATAACATAATAAATTATTATAAATTAAAAAATTAATTAATAATTAACAAACTTATAAAATATAATTAAGTGATTTATATGTTGTTTGATACCTAAATTAGTCATGATTACAGTATATTTGAATACACTACCACCCACTATCAATTCTATATAAAAACTAAACAAAAAAAAAATAAAATTTATTAATATCTTTTATCCTCATAATAATCTTGTCATATATGAGTGACTATTGATGATCTTTAGAGAATATAATATTTAAAATAAAATTTTTAACATTACATTCAATAATATTTTAAATAACAATATTGTAATTAATATATTTATAAAAACTATTACAGACATACCTTTAAATAATATTTGTTAGTTTACATGTATGTGTCACATAATTAACCTAATAATACAATCAATTAAATAAAAATAATTTCTCTTGTATTAAAAAAAATATAAAAAATTAATAAAATATCTTAAGATATCTAACTAACAATAAGAGTTTTATCATCTATGTTCGTCTGTAGACTTAAAAAATATTCAAATAAATTTAAAAACAACTAGAATTATACATATATGATATAAGATTCATATGTTGACTATCAATATTTCATATCCAACAATATCAATAATAAAAATAATGAAATTATTACTAATAATTCAAACTATAAGAAAAGAAATTCAAAAAAAAAAAATTATAATATGATGAATATGTATTCATCCATGTATACTCTCACCATATGTATTATTTATATGAATACGTAATATTTGTAATATGTTTAGCGAGCATATTAAACACCTTAATTTTAGTGTCATGTTGTTGAGATAAAAAATAAGTATTAAAAATACTAGTTTTTTATTTTCTCTTTATTATTTGACTATTTGTATGTATATTAGGGTTAAGAGGAATGAATAAAAAACATATTAAAATATATATTCACATGTATGAACCAAATATAACCAGATAATAAAATTCACAAATAATTAAATAAAATATTTAAATAATACGATACTAGACATGATAATTTTATAAAGCCCCCGAGCACACCATATTTAGAAAAATAACTTTTTTATTTAGTTAGTTAAGAACAAACAACAAGTTGACCTTTTGAATATGAGCAAGTTATCTCAATAATTAGATATCGATTTCTACTACAACCTATCACAAGATAATATTATGAATTTAATTAAATTAAGTTGATAGAAATCATATGAATTCATTAATCTCATATTATTTAAGATAATACATTATCTACTAATCTATTCAATATCTAGCATAACATTAGAATCTATTTTTTCTGTAATTATAAACATTATTTCAAGTAGGATATCGACACCACAATCAAATACCATAAAAGCACTATCATGCTTAAGGATTTATGAATAAATCACATGCCAACAATAATATCAAAGATATCGATATAACTATTTTCTTTAGATATGATGATTCAAATCATATAAATTGATAATGGATAATAGAGAACTGACATGTTACTATTGCTGACTAATATTGATTATCGTGTTTTAATAATTTTTTAATTTATTATTATTTATGATATATTGATAAAATTGAAACTATGAAATGGATGTATTTTTTTTATTCCAAAAGAAAAACTTATTTGTAATGTCTTGATAAAACTTATCCTCTCCTAGTATAGACATAGTATCTCCAAGTTTTATTTCTATATTACCTCCAAATAAGTTAAAAACTAAAAGACTCGATCACATATGTCTTATTATTTATTCTAAAAAATAATAATAAGTTAAGCATGTTCAAAACCAAAAAAAAAAAAACGATTTGAAAAAAATCAAAATAATAAATTAATATTCAACACTATCTACCAAGCTTTATCATATTCATGCCATTCACTATTATTTATATTTTTTTTTCTTTTGATAATATTAATATATTCATGTCTCTTTTCAAAAAATTATCTCATTTAAAATAATAACAGTATCATGGCCAAAGCCCAACCATTTTGATAGATCATGACTTAAAAAAAATATAGGCCCCTCTTTATAGAGATCTAGAACATTCTAGAATATTTAAGATGAGCCTTAGAATATTTTGAGACAAAAATCTAAGATAATATTCTAGAATTCTCTAAAACATAATTTATTTGATTCATCAACTAGATTTTGTATTGTCCTAGCAAATGTTTGGTCAATTCATCAATATAATGTCAAAACACATTTTCTTTGGAAAGCTGTATGAGAAGGAATTAATATCTCAACCATTTGGATTTATTGATGTTAATCCTCCCACTCATGTTTGTAGGCTTCACAACGTCCTCCATGACTTCAAAAAAGCCCCTCGGGATTGGTATCAAGAGTCGAGTAAATTTGTCATTAAATATGATTATAAAAATTAAAAACTAGTAATTTTCTTTTGATCTACTCAATGTCTATAAAAACATACTTTCATGTTTATGTGGATGATCTCATAATTACAAGTAACAACTCTACTTTCATCACTCGCTTTATTGTTAGTTTCTACAACCAATTCACTATTTAAGATCTTGGATACCTTCGTTATTTTCTTGGAACTAAAATTGTACCCACCACCAATGATTCATTTCATACCCTACACAAATATATTCGAGATCTCTTACAATGACAAAAAATGGATGGCACTAAAGATGTTCTATCTCCTTTGTCTACCTCTTATCCCTTATGTTTCCTATTCATCTATTCAATACCTAATATACCACAAGTATCCAAAAATTCTTAGCTTGAGAAAAGGTGAGTAATCATTTCACAAATGATCAAGTTAAGATCAACATTCAAAATATATAGTTAGATACATAATCATACAAAGAAGAATATATAATACAACTTGCTCAATCACAAGGAAAATCTTCCTTGAGATTTTCTAATCCTGCAAAATAGTATTATTTTAAAAAAAATAATATTAGAGATGAGTTACTTAAAAAGATAACTCATAAAAAAAAAGAATATCAATATATCCAATAATAAAAAATAAATAAATAAAATAAAGTATTAAGTTCAAAATTATGAAAACAAAAAAATTTAAATAATATATTAACTATTATAACATTTAGAAAGCAAAAATAAAATATAATAAAAAAATTAATTACTTATAATGTAATTATTAGCTCCTAGATCGATACCTCATAAATATGAGTAAATATGATTAAATAATGTAAATATGATTAAATATGATAACTTTATGATTAAATATGATTGAATATAATTAAATAATGTAATAATATGATAACTCATTTCTGGAAATGAGTAAATATGATTGTGGTTCCACAAGAATAAGTATGAAAGAACTTTATAAAGATTTTTTGATAGTTTTAGTAGTTAATTTATCTCTCTAAACAACTTGAAGTGTTTTCAATCTCATTACCAAAAATATCTACCAACTATTCTTCCTAATGTAACCACTCCTTCAATGTGTGTATTATATTAAAGATCTCTTGTTTTTTTTTCTCTATTATGAGTGATAGCCCCTCTGCTATCAATATATATTGTATGAAATGTATCACCAGTGGATCATTGTCTACCTCACATATAATGAAACATTCGATGATGCATCTATCATCTAGTGGGGATGACATGTTCACATAAAATTTCTTAATGTGAAACTTTGAAAAATAATCGAAGAATCTAAGTGTAGAACTCTAGAAAAACAAGCAAAGAATCTAAGTGGGAAACTTCAAAAAAAAAATTAATCAAAAAATCTAAGTGTGGAACTCCAGAAAAACTCAAGAACATTGAGTATAGAAACATCAAATCAAAAAGTTACTCCATTCTCCCTCTCTCAGTCACATCCATCTCTATTAGGAATACAACTAATCATAATTATCAAAGGCAAGTCTTAGGTACGTTTAAAGCCCAAGTGCCATCGCTGCGAATGATCGTGCCACGCCTCGAAGGAAGCACCCACCTAAAGTATTTTTTATTAGTTTTTTTTCTCCTCATTTTAGTCTTACATATTTTTTTTCTTTTTAAATAAACCAAAATAATATCATTTTAAATAAGTTAATTTAATTTATCCAAAACATCACTTTGAGCTGTACCGTAAGTATTTAAAAAAAATCTCGTGCACCAAAATGATATTGTTTTGGATACAAAAGGGCTAAATCTTCGTTTCGACAGCATATATCATATTTTTGAGATCTCTGCCCCTCCAACCTCATTTTTATTATGTTTTAACTCAAAAAAAAAAACTCTAACTCTCTCAACTACTATTTAATTCTCATATTAGACACCAACTAATATATAATTCTTATATAAAAGAATAAAAACAAAAAATTAAATAAATTAACTAAAAAATTATTAAAAATTTATATAAAAATCATAAAATATATTTAACTTATAATATGCATCACTTAAAAAAACTCATACTTCATGTGCATCTTACTCCTCGATACCCAAAAAATCTTTTACACCTTAGTGCACCTTGTGTCTCAAATAACTATATCCCAAATGATTATATAATTAGTCATGTAAAGCAGGTGAAGCAAGTGGTGATTTGTTTTAATTATCTAGGCTCTCTAGTTTATATTCTATATGCTGAGAATTAATATCATATATATATACACACACATTCAAGGATAAATGTAATGATATCGCCAACTCAAATAATATATTTTAACACTCTTAACCCAAGAATATTTCTACTTTGAAGTAAGAGGCATATCAATTAAAAAATATATCTCGACTTTTTATAGTGAATGATAAACTAGTGTGATTAATGATTTATTTAATCTTTTATACTTGTATGTATAAGGATCTAATAGAAATGAAAAAATAATAATAAATAATTAATTATATTATTATTTTCATTGATTATTGTTATTGATTTATTGAAATAATTGATCATCTATGAAATCATTATGTTGCATACATATATTAGAGGTTATGACTTAATTCAATCACAAGTTTGTTTGTCCAATGATGGTAAGCTCAAGTTAAAGATTGATAAGATACAACCCCTCATGCTTTTAAGAAAATTATCAAAATATTAATCTCTCATATACCCAACAAAAATAGGAGACTTGTACATCAAGTATAACATCCACTATTTTTGATTTATATGCATGCAAATACACAAATACTAATATACCATATATCATAAGAACTTCAAAGTTTAAACTATTCACACAAAAATAGTAATGAGAAGTATTCATGTTACATATATGTATTAAAGATCATATGTTAGTAAGATAACAATTACTTTTTAGAAGTGTCAAACAGGCCGGGCCGGGCCGACCCGAATTTTTAGGGCACGAGCGTGCCGTCGTGCCGGGCCAGGCACGGCACGGTTACTGTAGCGTGCCGTGCCTAGCCCAGCATGGTTTAAAATAACCAGGCCCGGCATGGCTCGCAGGCACGGCGGGCCGTGCCGTGCCTTGCCTGGCCCGCTCGGGCTTGCCAGTCCAAACGGTTCAGAATATGGAGGACCGCAGGTCGGGTCGAATCAGACCCGACCCGCGGTCTTTTTTTGCTGGAGGGGCATCGTGAGGTCAGGCTCACAGGGCACCCGGCACGGGACAAACCCGTGCCGGTGTGGCATGTCGCGGCCCGAACCATGGCAGGTCAGGCACTGCACGGCTCGTGCCTGACCGGGGCACGGCACGGGCCCGGGCACGAAATTTTTCCATGCCCGGCCGGCTCAGGCACTGCTGAACCGTGCCGTGCCTCAGGCCGAGCCGGCCCGGCCCGGCCCGATTGACACCTCTAGTACTTTTATCATAGTATGGGAGAACTCAAATTCAAGACTCATCAAATAAATTTTTTTTGATTTTACAAGATAAAGGTGTCGATATATTAATCTCTCTCATATTTCATATTATGCATAAGTCTAATACACTGAATACAACCTTCGTTGTTTTTGATTTATATGGTTGATCCTAATTTGATTTAGATCATAGCTTTTTTTATTTTTCTATCATTTTACAAAATGATATAATATAAATTTGATAAAAATAATAAAAAATAAAAAATAATAATGTATTAAAATATATATCAGACAATTTTGATATTTATTACATAGATCACATAATCATACATCAAAACTTCATGTGTTAAGCACGCCACTATTGAATGGATTACAAAAAAAAAGTATTATTTAATTGAAAAAATAGAAATATTTCTATTTAATAGGAATATTACTAAGCATTTTTAAGAAGCTATAATATTAATAACAAACGAACTCACCAACAGATACCTTTTGTTATTTCTCAACATATTCATTTTTAGATTTTATACTCTAGAAAAATAATATAATTTATCTCTTATAATCTTTGAGAGTATCTAATTTGTTCATAATCTCTCTTCAAAATATTATAAGATAGTATTCAGGATCTTAAAATATATATTTATTTGCTACTTTAATACTCAAAAAATATATAAGTATTTTTCATGATAGTTTAATAAAATTTTAGTGAATGTCAGCATCACGATCTATCCTTAGCACGACAACAAGTAATCTTGTTAGGTGCAGTAAAATAAAACAAATATTTTTTAATAATTCTTAGCCATTGAATTTATCTCAAATAGCTAGAAACAAAAATCTAACAATTATTATATTTCTATGCTAAAAAATTTTAAAAAATATTTAAAAAATATTATTTTTTTATCTTAAAATATATTTATATAAATAATATATTAATATTTATAATTTTTCACACTCAAATTATAATTTTCTCTCACTTAAATTATCTTCTTGTAATAATAAACTTTAAGTATTTTTTTATTTATGTTTTTATATTATATAAATAATGAAACTGGATAATTTGATATTTGTGGGCAAGCATTCCAATTAGTGATTGCATACTTGATATTACTCAACTTTTGATAGTATTATCAAATTTTTTGCAAGACTGAAGATATGCACATTAAATTTTTTTTCAAGTTAATTTTTATTAAATTAATTTTTTTCTAGTATAGCATAAATATAATAAAATTATCTCACTCTTAAAATTCTCTAAACCAAAAAAAATAAATATTATATAAAATAATATAGAGCAAAACATAGATATTAATAATCTAATCAAAAAATTTGAGACTAATTGATCTCTCAATCATAAGTCATCCTTGGCCCTTATACTTAAAAAAATTTAAGAATAAACAAATATTTATAAACTTACTTTAATATAATTAAAAATAAAAATTATAATAACATCGAAGAAAATTCAGTTTAATATATATATTATATTAAAATTAATATATATATATATATAAATACTAATGACATTGAAAACATTAGATGACACGCAAAAAAAATATAGCAAAAATATTAGATCTTGGGTAAATCAAACAAAATCTGAGAAATAGAGTTTTTAAATTTGGATCAATTCCAAGTTCAATAACTATTTTTATTTATCATCATGAGTTTACAAGAAAAATGTATGGCTAAGTTCATTGCTTGCAAAATATTTCCAATTAAATTTTTAAAAATCCAAAATTACTTTAACTTATGAACACATACATCCATGATCCAACAAATTTATCATATGATTCATAAATTAATCAAAAAAAATAATATAATAAAAAATTATAAAATAAAAAAAAATAATTAGCATATTTAAAAACATATTGAAACTATATCTCAGTGACGTCATGTATTTTGACTAATCATATAGTTAATGTATTTTATAATATCTTCATCTTCATGATGATCTCACCATATATGAGTGTCTATCAATAATTTTTAAGAAATATAAAAAACAAAATAAAATATTTAATATAATATTTGATAACCCTTAAAATAATTATGTCACTATAAATATATCCATAAGAACAATTAAAAATAATCTATTAGGTAAATTTTTTTTTATTAGCCTATATGCCACATTATAAAACTAATAAATTCTCATTCATTATAATATATATGAAATATATTAAAAATATATTAAAATACCTAATAAACAATAAAAATTTCACATTTTATATAAGTCATTAAGCCTAAAAAAATTCTAAGCATAAATCAAATATCATTGGAATGATAAATACTTTATATTGAATTTATGTGTTGGCAATTAACTACTAACATATTATATTCAGCTATGTTAATTATAAAATTAGTAAAATAATAATTAACGAATCATATTTAGTCATAACATAAAAATATTATTTTTAAAATTCTTTAAAAACTTTTATGGTGTGATAAACATATATTCATTTACATACACTCCCACCATAAGTATTATACTTAGGTGCATATACAATATTAATAGTATCTTAATCAATTATAAAAATATCAAGGTTTTTGTACCATGCATCCATGCCTATTGAGATAGAATGAAACTATTTAAAATAGAAGTCTTTCATATCATCTGTTTATTACTTAGTTGCCTCCATCTATTGAAAAACACTAATAAAAATATACTTATTTGCATGAATCAACCATAAAAACTAAATAATATAATATATAAATAATTAGATAATTTATTTAAATATTATAAAAATAAATATAATAATTTTAGAGAACCTTCGAGATAGAATATAAGTTCGTTAATATTTCTCATGCTATCTAAAATAATATATGATTTAGTAACTCCTTCAAAGTCTAACATAGCATTGAAGTAAATTTTTTCTATGCATGTAAATATTATTTCAAATAGAAATATCATATGATTAGTTATGTCAAGTGGACCATATAATTCTAACATGTACAAGGCACGACACGAATCAGTCATGTTTGGCCCAGCAATGTAAAATTCAAAACTATGCTTGGATCATAATCATACTAGCCCATGACACAACTCATATAGTACCAAGTCATGAAAGACCATGTCTCGTGGCAGGCATGACACAACCCACATGTCCAGCATGGTGGCATGACATGTTGGCAATGGTTATTTTAAAAAAAAAGTAGCAATTATTTAATAGTTATTATTGTATTACGCAACTAAAATATTTATGCTCATTCTCAAAAAAAATAAAGGTATCAACTAGGCTAGATATCATGAGCACGAATTAGACCTAATTATGCTAGCATGGACATAACCCAATATGATCAAGCATGACCCAACATAATCAAGCACGAACATGCATGATCAAACATGACTTGGCATGATTAGTACAACTCAACATGATCAAGCATGACCCAACATGTTTGAAACAACACTCGACATGATTGAAAATGACCCAATATGATTGAGGTGGCCATACATAGCTGATGCAACACAATCCAAGTAAATGATAAGCGAGATGGACATACTGAGCTGCCCATTTTTATAGTCTTATCATCATGGTATGGGCTATGCTATAAAGTATATCTTGCCAAGTACAACAAGATGACCCAGATGGGTCTAAAAAATGGATCATGCTGATATGGCACAACTCATTTGACAATTCTAGGTAGAAAGCAACATACACAATAAAATAGTGCTAATATTTTCTCATGCTTGTGGCTTATTTTTTTACATTAATAAAGATGAACTTGTCGATGCCCTTATTGAACCACTATCTCATGAACAAATTACTTTTCTTTAATCCAAGATTGGTGTTTCCAATGGAACTACTATATTGCGAGGACATATTAGGAAAGATTCCACACCAGCTCATTAAACCAAGTCAATGAAATTTCATTTCCTAATCTTAGCTCAATCAAAGATGCCCCCATAATTCACAATCATATTATTGTAAAATTGAATGTCCTGTACAGTCTATGAATGGAAAATTCCCTTGTTGATCGCTTGAGTCTTTGTTCTAAGTATATTTTTGTAATCACTACTAAGACAAAAATGAAAAAAAAAATCACTCTTTAACAAATACACTTGCTAACAATCTCAGACAAATCATTCTTTCAAATCAGCTTCGATGCAGTTTCTAACACAGAAAGTGTGAGGAGGGATGCCAAAGGAATTACTTTTAATGTAAAAAACGAGTCAAGTGATAAAGTTCTACATAATTTTTCTAAGAGCCCCACCATGCATACGAAGTAAGATAGGGGGTCCATTATGAGAGTGCTCATACCAATTGTGACATTTCAAAATGTGTATCAAAATCCCTACCCCTGATGCATATTTAAATCCATGCAAAGGAATCATAGGGTCAGATAAGACAAAATCAAGGAACTAGGGAGACCAGCACACAAATAATTGGTATGTACACGAGATCCATGCGAAAAACAAACAAACCAGAACACTGTTGACATTAACTAACACGGATATCTCTCGACAAAGGGTGCGAGCATAACACGCCAGTGCAAGTCCTATCAGATATTCCGAAACCCGCAACTGCAACTCTCCCATTCTCCGTTACCGATGATCTGGATGCAGCAGATGAAACTGCCGATACCTTGCCACCTCTCTTTAATGCGACTGCAGCCTTCTTTTGAGCAGCCTTCTTCTTGCTCGCGTCCGACACCATCCTTCGTCAAAATAAGATAAATAACATGGAACGTTATGTTAGAATATTATAAGGAAAGTCATGTTTGATCGGGTAGAAACTTCAAGCTTAATCAGTAAACCTTGCGGACAGAATGAAGAACGCAGAGACGAAGGTGGGAATGAATCAGCCGCTTTTCCGTCTGTGCCAGGTTGGGGTGGGCCGTGGGGGACTACGAAGGTCGATGAACGAGTGTAATTTTAAATCGGAGACCAAAAAACCTTCTTCGAAAAATACGCTTCGTTTCTCAAAAGTCAAAAGTCAAAAATCGAACATCAAATTATTTAATATTTATTGTTAAAATTGTTCGTACACATACGAAATTAAAATTAAAAATACGTATTTAATCAATATGGGATATAATATAAAAAAATTTGTGTTTTTGTCCACCAAAACTAAATTAATTAAATTTCTGCACTAAAATATAACAACTGAGGTAGTATGCTAAAATAATATGGGATGTTTTAGTAAATAATTAAAAAAAATACATAAAACTCAAAATTAAATAAACTTTAGTATGCTAAAATATAACAACCGATGTTGTACCTCGCATATTTAAAAAAAAATTAAATTTAAGTTTTTAATCATAAATCATTTTGATTTTTATAAATAATTTAATAATTTAGATTTGACAAGCATTAGATTCGAACTCACATCTTTGACAATACAAGATAATTATTTGCTACTCCAACATTGTCAACAAATCAATTAGTATAGAATTAAGATAAATATATATGTTGTCACATATACATTTAGATACACATGAACATATATGTGTGTGTATTTATGTGTCTTTGTGTG
Source organism: Sapria himalayana (assembly GCA_029783825.1). Lineage (NCBI taxonomy): Eukaryota > Viridiplantae > Streptophyta > Magnoliopsida > Malpighiales > Rafflesiaceae > Sapria > Sapria himalayana. The sequence goes on along the minus strand of JAREIK010003431.1, from coordinate 2,392,133 downwards.
TGTGTGTGTGTGTGTGTGTTTATGTGTGTGTGTGTGTGTGTGTGTGTTTATGTGCGTGTGTGTGTGTGTGTTTTGTGTGTGTCTGTGTGTGAGAGTATCTATGTGTGGGAGTGTGTGTGTGTGTGTGTGTGTGTGTATTTATTTTTCTAGACACATAATTATTGTAGTTGTATGCATGTGTGTGTAGATATATAAACATGTATGTATATATATATGCATGTGTGTGTGTGTTTGTAAACATTTCTACATATATTTATATATTATTCAATTACCGAATGTTAATATATATTTTTATCTTAATTCTATGATAATTGATTTGTTTTGCATGTTTTGGTGAGAAAGAGTTATTTTGCATCCTCAAAATTAGTTTTCTAAATTCTTTATAAAAACCTAAATAGCTTCTGATTTGATAAATTGATTTCTGAATTGGAAAACTTAATTTAAAAAAAAAAATATGAGGGGCAAAATTAGATTGATGTATTTTAGTGAACTAAAACTTAATTATTTTCGAGTTTGTTACATTTTTTAAATTATTCAGGTCTAAGTGTACCAAAACACAAATTTCTCTATAATTTATATAAAAATTATGTATGATGTATCATAACAAAAATATTTATTTTTTGTTACTTTATATATTTTTAGGAAAAATTATGCATGGCCCCTTTTTCACAAAACATTTGAATTTTAAAATCTAACTTTTCATAAATTAAAATACATGTAGTGACCAAAAAAAATATTTGCTCACACATGTACTTCACTCTCAATTGATTTTTTAAGACAAAAATTTTCACAAGCCTCCCACATCAACTTTTTAATTACTATTTTAGAAAATAGTATAAATATATATGGTTTCTAATATAAAACAATATATATAACATCTCCAAACATGTGTGACATCTATAACATTTTGAAATGCACATTAATATATATAACATTTTATACTAGAAGCCATATGTATAACATATCAAATCTATAACATTATATATAATGTATCATATGTATAATAGTATACATAACATTGTGTGTGTGTGTGTGTGTGCGTGTATCTGTCAATCTGTCTATGTGTGTTCGTATGTGTATCTGTGTGTGTGCTTGTGTGTATTTCTGTGTGTGTGTGTGTGTGTGTGTGGGTACGTAACATTATATATATGATTTAGAAGATATAAAATTAAGTACAATGCTATATGTGCATATGTGTGTCTACATGTTTTATATATATATATATATATATAATGTTATATATGATTCTATACATAATATTGTTTGTGTGCATGTAACATTATATATGAAGTAGAAAATGTAAAATTAAGTATAATGTTATATGTGCATGTGTGTGTGTATACATAAAAAATATTATATATATAATGTTTTGTATTATAAATAATGAGTAAACAACTTTCTTTGTGTTTTCTAAAACATCAAAAAAACAAGTTGATGTGGCACGTTGATATGTAGATGCTAGTATTTTTGTCTTATAAATTCAATTGAGATGAGAGGATACTCATAAGGAAATAATTTTTTTGTCAATATATGTTTTTCAATTAATGAAAAGCATGCTCTTAGAATTCAGTATTTTTTGTCTTAAAAACACCATAGACAATTTCCCATATTTATTCTCTCACTACCATGAACGCCACCACATTAACATGTTCATATGAAAAATAACAAAAAAAAAATTAATGAAAAGAATATGTAACCTCCACAATACGTGATATGTCCCGTCAACTTGTCCTATATTAGAAAAACAAAACACACACACACACACACACACACACACACACACACACACATATATATATATATATATATATATATGTGTGTGTGTGTGTGTCTTATAGATGTATACATATATATTACATATATATTTGTATATACTGCATATATAATTTATATTTATATCATCATTACAAAAAAATTGCAAAATTATGATCACATATTATGACACCACAATAAAGTAATTAGAACTTAATAATCACACCACAACTATAATGCAAGCACATGAGATAAAAGATACATCATTAAGATAATGATTATATAGAAATAATATTGTGACCACATTATAACCACCTCAATAGAGTGAGCTATAAAATCAACACTAAAATTTGATGCAAGAATTGATGATAATATTGTGTCTATGTTACAACTACCTCAATAGAGTGGCCAAAAAAATTAGTACCAAAATTTGATACAAGAATTGATGATAATATTGTATCAGCATAGTGGTAATTAACATGTGACCAGTGTTTAGCAATCATATTGTCTATAGTCATTGAGCAACTAAAGTGAGCATACAACCCAAGATCATTGTTTAGCAAACAACCATGATATGGTAGCTCTTACTACAAAGAAATTTTAAAACAACAAATAAATAAATATTAATAGATGTTTTTTTTTTATTCATTCATTAATATTAAGGAATACAATAATAGTTTAATAGTATTAGTTTATAATTTATCCAATTAATACAAATTAACATTATTAAAAAGTAACACTAGAATAAAGTATCCAACATGACCTATACCAACATGAAATAGTGGCACTGATCCAAGTCCATGCCATTTTTCAAAATTTGGCAAGCCAACCATTATTTTATAATGATTACTTATGCCAATTGGCTACCAGGACAATGATAATTGATGTCCTATTGGCCATGATATAAATAAATCCCCAATGGCGGCTTGGCCCATGATCAACTTGGCACGACCCGAGATGCCCAATTGAGGATGGACGAAAGTGGGCCTTTGGGTCATTTCAGGATTGCTTCCCAAATTTTTGTGCCTGCATGATATGACCCAATTGATACTTCTATGATCATTAAGCAGAAGAGAGTGACCAAACTAAATGTTTATTATATTTTAAAAATTATGTCACATAGTGACCACGTGAATACAATAAGTGTCATATGACACTTCTCGTGGTCACAATTTACCACCTATTGGCAATGTGGTCACTAGGTAGAAGAGAGTGACTAGACTATTAGTGGTTCATCTTCAGCAACCACTATTCATGTGGTTACAATGTGACTAAGAATTTTAAAAAATAATAAATAAATAAATTTCAATAAATTATTTTTAAATATTAGAAATGACTTATGAAAACCCAAAAGAGAGAAGAAAAAATGCATGACATATGCTAGAATAGTTAGGGATAATTCGCGAAGAATGAGATATCCTCATCATGGGAAATACTATATGGATTGGTTAGTATTAATTGCAAATTGCAATATGGAAAAAATGATTTCTTTGTCTAGTGGAAAAATAAAGAGTTTCATTCTTTCTTTTAGATTCTTTCCTCCTCACTTCTAAAAAATCAACAAAATGGAGTAAAATACATGATGAACAAAATTCCTCAGGTACTAAAGTTTCATTTCTCAAACAATTTGTAAAAGATTTAAATCTCAATAATAACTAGAATTTTATTTAAATTTTTTAAAACACATTATATAAAAAAAGTTATAAAAGTTTTAAATATCAATAAAAATTATTTAGCTAGCTTATATTAACTTAACTAATCTTAAGAAATGAGTTGGTAATTCACAATTTTGAATATATTTATAATATTTCAATATTTTTTGTACTAGAATTTACTTTTTTTATTTTGGTGATATTTTTATTTAGTTTTTTTTTTTGTGATGGGATGCTTCATTAAATATTTTCAAAATGAGACCCATTTGTATAATTTTTCCTTAAAAATAAGAAAACTTAGTGAGGTGAAATTTATTTCTGAAATTATTTGCATTTTAGTATATAAAAAAATATTTCGTATTTACATTTGTACTCCATTTCTTTTCGGCTCATTCCATGCCATAAACACAGGTACATCTTGTTCATTGTTAGTCACCATGACTCTAGTTTTCTCATCCCACAAAATCTTTTCTTCTTATTTAAAATTTAATGTACTAACTTTTTTGAGTTATTTGACATGTATTTATTGATGTGTTTATGCGTATTTGAGCTCTAATCAGAGAGATTTCACTAAATATATGTTTTAGGGGAGTGTAATGAATGTTAGTAAATTCAATAGTATTTTGGATGAAATTAGTACATATGATAGAGCGATGACTAAGAAGGGGCAAGGGCATAGAAGAGTCGGGACATTTCTTATTCACGACTTATTACACCATCCACTAGCTTATGGAGTAGTCATGATATCCTCTCTTAGTCATAACTCAATAAAACTAGTAGTATTAATCTTTATATAGCATGATTCTACTACTACGTTGATATAATCCTTTTATTACGCAACATAGACTTCATTCCTATGACATTTTTTTGGAGTCACAGTTGTATTATCTTTAAAACATCATAACAACAATGATCTTATTTTCATTTAATGGCAGCTAAGTATTACACTAGTACAAGAAGTCATGATAATTTTCAACACAATGACTTAATCAATATAGAGCAAAAGCACCAAGTAAAATCAGTCATGGTAATATTTTTGACCATGACTTTGTTCTATAGAGAGCATTACTCCACTTGTGGCATTTCTAATTTCCATGAATTTTTGTTACATAGATCTTAATTTAGCTAACATAAACTCATAAATTCATTAATTCATCACAACTTAAGAGCATACACACTAATCATAGATCTTAATTTTGCAGGATATCAGGGAGGAAGTCATTGAAATGTATATAGAAATATATTAATGGATTCGAGGGTTTCCAATGAACTCCCAAGTGAAAATAAATAAACAATTCTAATTCTAACTAAAGTTTTCTTGTGTCCACCTTGATTTTTCCTAATTGGGGGTCAAATTTTCATCGATTAGGATTATTGGCATACATGGTTCATATGTTCATCTATTTCTCTCTCCTTTCTCAATTATTCTAAGTGTCACTTTTATATTTTGGGATTCATGTGATAGTATAAGCTGAAAATAATGTCTAAATTATCTTTTCGGACCCTCTCTGAAGCATTGATATCATGATACTAAGAATAGTCATGATGAATACATTTAATCTCTATAATACAAAGTCATTGACTTGATTTAATCTTGATTTTTGTCTTGACTTTCTGAGTGAAGTGTTATAGTACTAAGATTTTCATCACTAAGATAATTAATCTCTGTAATACAATATCATGATATTGAAATCGGTCATGTTTTGGTTTTGGTTTTCTAAGCAAAATGACATAGAATTTGAATTATTACAACTAAGATAACTAATCTCTGTAATACAATATCTTGATATTGGAATTGGTCATGTTTTGGTTTTGGTTTTCTAAGCAAAGTATCATAATATTTGAATTGCTACAACTAAGATAATTGATCTCTATAACATAAAGTTATAGCATTGGAATTGACCATTACTTTTGTGTTTTCACTATGGTGCATATAAGTCATGACAATAAAAAATTCATGACCATAGTAGTACTTTGTGGAATAAAAAGTCATGGTAGAATATAATATCGTGACTCAAACACTTGGTATTTTGGTTATATATCGAATAAGTCATGGCTCTAAAAATTACTGCTACTATTTATACCAATATAATACTTGGCAATTATAATGAAAAAAATAATGGCATGGTCATGAAGTATTTTAGAGATTGTATAATCATGACTCTAAGAAAATATCAAGACCATGATGATTATGTTGCATTGTGAAATTATTATGTCAACTAAGTAAAAAAGTCCTATAGTACAAAAAACTACTATTATTCTTTGTAGAGTTATAGCCAAGAAAAAATATCATAACTACTTAAGAAATATTATAAAATGTGTACCCAACTTGTGATAAGAAACTTGTCATGACTCATCATCAATTCCCATCCCTCTGAATATTTGCTCTTCCAAGTCTATTAATTCAACCCAAAATCACTAAGATTTTACTGATATTTATTAGATTCTCTCTGATCAAGAATTTAGTGAAAAATCTCTAATAAATACTAGAATAAGTTCATACATCACAAGATTAACTCACTAAATGACTCAAAAAAAGTCAATACATATATAGAAATGAAAAATAGAAAAATTAAATCTTGTGCCAAGAGCAAGAAATCTTAGTCGACGTGATTTCTCAATAGCCAATCAAAGGTAAATTCAAGGTAAATACAAGTAATAATTATTTGACATTAGCTTTTGTGACTTAGATCCTCAATTGGGTTTTAATTGAGAATACTTGATTACATGAGATACCACTCAAAATATCTCGCATAAATTCTTTCCCAATATTATGCTAGAATGGAATATATGATTAGTTTTTATGTACTTATAAATTGATAATATGATATTATAATATTTATATTTGTGGTAATATATTAATTTGGATGTTGATGATTATGGATGATATTTAGAACTGAAATTTATGATTTTCATAATATCTTTGGTTTATGTATGTTGGCATGGCAAATAATGATAGATATGTCATGTAGCACTCATGTAGTACGTAATAAAAGGAATTGATAACTTTTAGTCTTGGTGTGTGAGATAAAGCTATGTGTGAAAACTCAAGATTGGGATAAGTTAATTATTACAAGTATGATAATTATGAAGCCAAAATCAGAAATTTATTTAAGAATAATCCATTATACATATTTTAAAAGAACTAGCCATAGAATGATGTCAGAGTTGCATATAATGTCTAACTTAGGGGTTTCACCACTATGTGAGAGTCATGTGTTAGTTGTGGTGAACATTGAAAAGTTTTTTATGGGACATATGTAAGTAGAGGTGTCTCATATGGTGGTGACAGCTCAGTGAGTCATTTTCTTTTGCATGATCTCATAGATGAAATTAGTGAGAAGATATAAGTTAATTATCATGAGTATAGTGATTATAAATCCAAAATCACAAATGCATTGTGCATTATTTAATCCTGCATCCCTGAGATATTAGAGATCAGAGAATATAAATACACACTAAAAGTAGTCATCAAACATAATTTATATCTATATGGAATAGACATATAAATGACCCATAAATAAAATGAAGTATGATTTTTGTATGAAATACTGAGGACACAAATATAAAAGTATCATCCTTGGTAGTGATAGTCTGTGGATGATAGTATCTTGTATGCCAAGAATAGATGTTAGCATTTCCAATGTCATCTACCCTTCATCCAATAGATAAATAGAATACTGCCTAAATATTAAAAAATATCATCATACACAAGAAAGTGAGCGAACCCTATAGTCAAAGTATATTTTTAGATACTTAATTTTTTCTACTCAACTCACGCAATAGTTAGTTCACTAGTAGTTGTTCAGACTTCTACACAATTTTTATGGGATCAATACATAGACTTAAGTCTTCTTTACTACATGTACTACCTATATACTTGTGAAACTTTATTAGATTAAAAAGAATCTTCCAATTAGTTTTTATGACTATGTCATAAATTATAAGTTTTGCTATAATAACAAAGTCGCAATAAGTTTTAGTATTATTGTTAGAAATTATTTAGTTACATTAGTTAACTTTGCTTGACATAAGTATCCTTGCAAAAGGGTAAATAGTATTGCTTTGTGTTCATGTTATATTTATTTTTTTTGTTTCTTTGTTTTTTTGTTTATTTTATAGCTACTCTACTTACATGATCGAAAATTATGGGATTGAGTTAATATAATACCTATGTACCTATAAATTAAGAGATCATGAAAAAAAATTTGAGATAGAGAACTAAGAGAGAGATAATGAAAGAATAAATTTTGATAGAAAACTACCAAGGCAGAGGAAAATAAGCTATCCAATAGCCCAATCCTCACCATACCTTGGATAATTTTTGATAGAAAACTATGATGTACAATTACTTTTGGATTTATGTAAAAACTATTCAAGTGAATTACTTGAAGTTGAAACCTAATTTAATAATTATGGTACAATAATATTAATATAATGGATAATTTTTAGAAGATCCGAATAGTCATATCATAATTTTCTTATAGTTATATGACATGATGAAGATGAATAGAATTAGCCTATATGCTATAAGATTATGACTTTTTTTTTCTTTGAGAAATGAGACTCGGAGTTGGCTCCAATACTTATTTGCAGGCTAAAATTGATAATTAGTATGAATTTGTACAAACTTTTCTAACCAAGTTCTTTCCACATCAATAACCTCTCAACTAAGGGGAGAGATAAACCAATTTTGATAAGAGGAGCATGATAGTTTACATGATACTTGGGATCTATTTAAAAACCTTTTGAAGAGGTACTCATAAAATAAATTTCAATTTTGATTCCAAACTTAACCTTTTCATAGTGGGTTGCATTGCATGTTGAAATATACTATTGATGTAAGCTTGGATGATTCCATCATGAATAAGTCACCTAAATAAGTATATTTCTTATTTGAATAGTAAGAAAAGAATAATTAGCAAACTATGAATGATTGAGTATTTGGAAGGAAGGAGGCAAAAGTGTTGGAGTTAGATTGATTAATGATAATGGAGGCCAAAATAGACATATTTTTATATAGATTTGGAGCCAAGTGATAAAGTGTGGAAAAACATTTATTTTTTATAATAACAAGAAATGAAAGATTTTCACCCTAGATATCAAGTAGAGAAAATCAAGTTTTTTAGAATAATGGGTATACCTTTTAACTAATAATAATGTTCCCATACACTACCATCCAAACATGAAAATTATAAAAACTCATCATATGAAATTTAAGGAAATGTATAGTATACATTGGGGAAATTCTAGTAAAATATTTTGAAAATGCTCAATGAAATACAAAATACAAGGTGCCTCGAGCTCTCATTGCAAACACTTGAATGGAGTAAAAAATCATTATTGGACGATAACATTATTGTCTTTCTAATGGTGAGAAAAAAAAGGAATGATCTTTGTGAGAACCAGATGGAAGGAATCAAAACTAGGCTAGAATATATGAATATGATAATGAAGCGTATTGAAAACCAACTTGAATAATTAGCACCATCAATAAAGGAGAAGAGCATAAATGATTTATAATACATGTGGGACTGGGTACTTAAAGACACATGCTAATCAATGTACCAAACAAAATAGTGTATTATATCCAAGGAAAACGTAATTGAGCATGAGCAGTGAGGTCTTTAAAACTGGATCTAGTTCAGCTTCTTTGACCTCCATCATATAGCACAATGATTTAGGGAGGGAAGATATGACCAAACTAATTATAATCATGGATCTTCTGATTAGATTGTTGAAGGATCCTAGGGTTGTCAATATCATTCAGACATACTTTCAGCCTGCTAATCATAGAATTCCTAAGTCTACATATAAGAATGATATAATTAAATATTAAAAAAAATAATTAATAAATTTAGGCAATATAGTTGAGTGATGTCCATGATGTCTAACATCTAAGCTAGTCATGATGATGCATCATTTGTATGTTTTACTACCTACTATGTAGATTCTACATATAAACTTAATAAAAAGATTTTAGGATTTTCTGAGATCATTCATTCTCATAATATCCCTACCATATATGAGTGCATGATGAGAATCTCTAGAAATTATCATATTCAAAATAAAATATTTAGTATCATATTTATTAATGCAGCTAACAATGGAGTAATAAATTAATATGCTTGTTAGGATTATTAGAGATGAACCATTGTAATATAACACATTTATTAATGTATTATATTATTAACCTAATAGTATAAGCGGGGATCAAAGTTATATTTCCTTCATTAGAAAATATAAGAAACTTACTAAAATATCTTAAAGCACCTAGCATACAGTAAGATTCTGGTAATCCATGTTTGTCTATGAATCTAAAGAAAATTCTAAATAGATGTGAAACACTATTAGAATTACACTTACAAGATGGTCGAGTCAAGTGTTGAATACAAACATGTTATATCTGACTACGTAAATAGTATGAATGATAAACTTATTATTGATGATACTAACTAGGATATAGAAATTTATTTTATGAAAATTCTAAAGTTCTTTTATGACATAAAATATATGTGTTCGTCTATGTACACTCTCACTACTTACATTGCACTGAGATGCACATGTAATATTAGTAGCATATTTAGCAAGTTTAGAGATGACTCTACATTTAGTATCATGTCTATTGAGATGGAAACCAAGTACTTAAAGAACTGATCCACCATTCTATCTTTTTATTACCTAACTACCTGCATTGATCCTATGGTTAAGATGAAAGGGGTAGAGAATATTTCGATATACATATCTAAGTGCATGAACTAGGGACACCAACTTGAAGGGTTCATTCACAAAAAATTAACTGAGTTATTTACATATTATGACACTAGGTTTGATAATAGTTATAGCTAGGCTCTAAGTATAGACATAGACACTATATTCAGAGATGATGATTTCTCCATTCAATTCATGAGGGAAAAATAATAGGATGGTCCATTGAGTGGGAGCGAGTTTCCTTGGTACTTAGATGTAATTACTACTTAATCCTATCACATACTAATAAAAAGAACCTTGATATTCTATTATGTATAATTTATATGAGTCCACATATCCCATACTATTTAAGATGATGCAGGATAACTGACTTTTCTGATGTTTAGTATTGCATCAAAGTCTATTTTTTTTATTGTAGTCAATATAATTTCAGATAAGAGATTGAGACTTTGATTAGATATCATTGAGGCACTTACATGTATGAAGGAATGAGAATATTTAATGTTGGGAATCTAAGATAGAGCTGGACCAAAAGTGTAAGAATTACTAGCAGATGATGACTTGTGGGACTTGAAGGATGTTGAGTCCACCGTTAGTGATACTATTAGACACTTAGATGATGATGATGAATAACATACAAATACTGATTGACATTAGGATTGATGATTGTATTTTAAAATTTTATACTTATTTATAATTGTTATGTTATCATTTATTTTCATTTCATATGATATGATTACATTATGATTGATGAGTGTATTTTTTCACATCATTATTATCTTGGTTTATCATTTTTTTTTTAATTTGGATTATGGATTTTTATTTGAATTTTGAAATTGAATATTTATTTCAATTTTTTATTAAACCGCACCACACTTACAAATTACAAGCATAAATTAAAATATTTATTTAATTCATTATTGTGGTGGCTATCATGGTGGTTGGTGGCAGTGAATGGTACTTGTGATGTGGTGTTGTTGCCCATTAAACTGGCATGATCCATAATTTTTTAAATGAACTTGCCAATTGATTCCTTAGAATAAGTTGACCAATCTTTTCAAGTAACATTTTGGCACCATCCCATAATGGTGCATTCTGATCACTTTCACTTAGGTATGATCACAAATAATTTATAAATATAAACTCTTGACATTAAGAAATTAATGTATGATTTGGCATAATCTAATACCATGGTATGTAGTTATGGCTGCATATTCATCTCAATAAATTATTTCACATATTTATTGAGGCTCCATAATTTTTTGAATGAATTTTCCAATTGATTTTCTTGAATAAGTTGACCAATCTTTTCAAGTAGCATTTTGGCATCATCCCAAATAATGGTGCATTCTGATCACTTTTACTTAGGTATGATTACAAATAATATATAAATCTAAAATATTGACACAAGGTAATTAATGTATGATTACAAGTTTTTGCATCCTTTTATCTTCTAGCCAAAAAAGCTATTTTATCCTGAATATAAAACTCTTCATCCAATCCAAGGTATGCATACTTTCTTTGACATGATGTATCTTAGCTTTTTGTTGCTTTGTACCATTTGATTCATCTCAGCCACTTTACATTTTATTCAGATACTTTAATAAAGCAAATGTATTTTCCCTAGATTAAGATTACAAATAATAGCCAAAAATACTTTAATTGTTTGAATGAATTTTCTAATTGATTTCCTAGAATAAGATGACCAATCTTTTCAAGTAACAATTTGCATCATCCCTAATAATGGTGCATTCTGATCACTTTCACTTAGGTATGATTACAACTAATTTATAAATCTAAACTCTTGACACAAGGCAATTAATGTATGATTACAACTTTTTGCATCCTCCTATCTTCTAGCCAAAAAATCTATTTTATCATGAATATCAAACTCTTCATCCAATCCAAGGTATGCATACTTTTGCTGACATGATGAATCTTAGTTTTTTGTTGCATTGTACCATTTGATTCATCTCAGCCACTTTACATTTTTTTCATATACTTTAATAAAGCAAATGTATTTTTCCTAGATTAAGATTATAAATAATAGCCAAAAAATATTTTAATTATTTGAATGAATTTTCTAATTGATTTCCTAGAATAAGTTGACCAATCTTTTCAAGTAACAATTTGCACCATCCCTGATAATGATGCATTCTGATCACTTTCACTTAGATATGATTACAACAAATTTATAAATCTAAACTTTTGACATAAGGCAATTAATGTATTATTACAAGTTTTTGCATCCTCCAATCTTCTAAGAAAAAAAATCTATTTTATCATGAATATCAAACTCTTCATCCAATCCAAGGTATGCATACTTTTGATGACATGATGAATCTTAGCTTTTTGTTGTTTTTTACCAATTGTTTCATCTCAACCACTTTACATTTTATTCACGTACTTTATTAAAGGAAAAAGTATCATCAAGATTTTTAATCATAAATTAAGCATGACATGTCACCTCTAATAATTATTTCATAACCAGAAACTGGCTTTCATAAAAATAGTTCACTAACATCTAAATGTCATATCCATTGTGTGGGCAGAAATTTATGATATCCATATATCTTTTCTAACACAAGTAGAATTTTTATTTCTCCAAGGTTACAAAGTTGATAATTTGTTTTACTAGTTGCTTGTACAATGTGGTAGAAATAATTATTTTTGAAATACAACTTGTAATTCAATCAAAGCTAGAATACCCCTCATGATATTAATGAGTTAAACCATATCTTTTATTTATCCTTAAGAAGTTAATGGAAAAAGTTTCAAATGCATTAAATCAACTGGAGTTCCTTTTTCTTGGAAAATATGACAAACTTTTTTGAACTATTTGATATGTGAATAATGATTCATATCACCCATACCATGATATATTGGAAGGTGTGGCATTAAGTAAGGTTAAATATTTCCTTTTGCATAGTAGGTGTACTCTTTCTTTGATGATGCATGTGATCCATCTTATAATAAAACACACAATAGTTCTTTTAGTAGTATCCATTATATATTTACTTTTCATATATTTATTGAGGCTCCATAATTTTTCAAATGAATTTTCCAATTGTTTTTCTAGAATAAGTTGACCAATCTTCTCAAGTAACCTTTTGGCACCTAATGGTGCATTCTGATCACTTTTTACTTAGGTATGATTACAAATAATTTATAAATCTAAACTCTTGACATAAGTCAATTAATGTATAAACAAAATGTAGTTGCTTGTACAATGTGGTAGAAATAACTTTTTTTGAAATAAAACTTGTATTCCAATCAAAGCTAGAATACCCCTCATGATCTTAATGAGTTAAACCATATCTTTTATTTATCCTTGAAATTTAATGGAAAAACTTTCAATTGCATTAAATCAACAGAAGTTTTTTTTTCTTGATATAATATGACTAACTTTTTTGAACTCTTTGATATGTGAATACTGATTCTTATTGCCCATACCATTATATATTGGAAGGTGTGACATTAAGTAAGGTTAAATATTTTTTTTTGCATAGCAGGTGTACTCTTTCTTTGAGGATGCATGTGATCCATCTTATAATAAAACACATATAATTCTCTTTGTAGTATCTATTATATATTTACTTTCATATATTTATTGAGGCTCCATAATTTTTCAAATAAATTTGCCAATTGTTTCCTTAGAATAAGTTGACCAATCTTTTCAAGTAACCATTTGGCACCTAATGGTGTATTCTGATCACTTTATATTTAGGTATAATTACAAATAATTTATAAATCTAAACTCCCGACATAAGGCAATTAATGTATGAACAAAATGTACCCAATATGATCCCCCCCCCCCCTCCCCCAATTATTGAGAAAAGCCTGAATTAGCTCTCACCAATTCTTTATAGATTCACAATGAAAGTACTAAAACCAATTTTTTACTTTATATTTTATAGAAAAGGGAAATAGTGTCAAATTTATCATATTGTGGTCAACTCCAATCATCTTTATATTGTCATACGATACTAGAAATAATACAATATGATCATTGTATTTTTCATAAATATGTCTTTCATACTGATGTTGTTGTATCATATCTATAGCTTCAACTCAAAATTATTTTCCTAAACTGACTGATTGTCTCCTAATTCTAGAATAACTTTTAATAATGCTGCCCATGATGTTTACCACCACCATCATTATTTATATTATTTATATCACTTCAATCATCTTCCATTGTCATATTTTTAGTTTTAGGTTTCCTTAGCAATCTCAAAGTTTTTTAAATTTTTAGATCTCAAGAAAAGAGCTTAGATCCTGACTGTCGATGTGTACAACCAAGCATCTACAAAATAAAGAAGACATAACAAAAAAAAAACAAAATAGAAAGAAGATCTATAGACATAACCAATTTAAATAAATGTTACTAAATCAAACAATTTTCCAATCTTTGATTGCAGCGTCAAAAAGTTGTTAGATATTTTATAATGCACTAAACTTTACCGCAAGTATAGTGGTATGAAAAGTCATTACATAAACTTTATGAGTCCATATTATCATCTGACAAAGATTTCTTGATTCGATTGATTAAGTATTGATCTTTCTTCACTATCTAAGTTATCAATAAATGAACAATTTCTAAATGTTACTCATGTAAATAGTTCTAGGATTGGGTTTTTTTATTTTAGTTGGGTTGATTGCCTTTTCACATTGTTCATGAACTTACAATTTATGAGTTTTTGGTTAAAGCCTTATGCCTCTTTGATATGAGATCACACATGTTGTTCACACTTCTCAAACACATCACCTAGTCACTGATATCAGTTCATATATGATATATGTAATAAAGATTGATACTAAAGCATTTTGTCTCTTTGAGATAAGTCATTGATCATCTATCATAATCCATATGAAAAATTTCTCAACTATATGCTCTTCTTCATTTATCACATTCCATCTAAGAGCCACATAATGTCCATGGGCGAGTCTATTATTCAAATGATGCTTTCATACATTATTTAAATATACCCTAATATTATCTTAAACCTAGCTAAAATTAAGATATCAATAATTTAGCATCCAAAAGTCATCAAGAATTTCACAAACCACAATCCCACATAGTTTAAAAGGTTACCTTAAAGCAATCAATGCATGTAACTCCATAAACAAATCCTAGACATATAATATAGCCTAATAGTAAGGAGTAATTCAAATAATGATTATGCTGAAGCATAATTTCAAAACTACATAAAAAGAGTTTAGAAACAATTGATTTAGATTTGCATATTTATAGTATTATTTTCTCTGGTAGAGCTTCTCTAGGATTGATCATTCTAGTTTCTACCTTGGGCATACACTATCTATTGTCATTACTTTATCAATATCATATTGGTAGATCTACTACTTTTTGTTTTTTTTTTCCTTTTTCAATTGTCACCCATATTCTTAATTCTCTAATAAAGCTAGACATTTATTGGATTACTTGAGAGAGATTCCTAGTAATATTAATAGTCAAATGGACTTTATCACCATGTTTGTTTAATTAATTATCATTTGCTTGATTTGATCATTTTATTTTGATGTCTTTCTTTTGAATGGTATTGACAATCAAGGCTCTTAGGATGAAGAAGGACTAGTGTGTGCAATATCATCTATGTTATAAATTTGTAGCATATTCACATATGCTTATACATTTATTGAGAGGTGTCAAATGGGAGGTGCTGGGCCAGGCCTGACTGTGCTTTTGTGCTGGGCCAGGCATGACACTGTTACCGTACTGTGCCGTCCCTGGCCCGGCACGGTTCGGTGGAGGTCAGCCTGGCACGGGCCCGCGGCATGAATCCACCAGGTTCGGCCGAGTCAGGCCAAACCTCTAATATAAAAAAAATTAGGGGTTCGGCTGCGTGTCATCGTACCAAACCCCTAATTTTAAAAAAAATTAGGATTTCAGCGCCCCCTGTAACCCTAATTTAAAAAAAAAATAGGGTTTTAGTGCTGCTGTAATCCTAATTAAAAAAAAATTAGGTACAGTACCAATGGGCCACGGTACCGTGCTGGGCCAGGCATGGCACGAGGCCTGGTTGGCCTCGACACGGCACGGCACAAGGCCCGGTTGGCCTCGGCACGGCACGACATGATTGTGTCGTGGTCGGGCACTGCACGAGCCCGGGCATAGGAAATTTTTGTGCCGGGCCGGCCCGGCCTGGCTCGGTTGACACCTCTACATTTATTCAACTATATTAAATAAATTCGACTTAATTGGTCGAGATACTTGTGCGGCTATCAACTTGAGTCAATCATAACTAGGAATTCTTGAGAATGATTCCTTTTATATTTTAGAATAAATCAATATTTATAGCAAAACACTCAGTTATATTTCTGATTTAATAACAAAAACTCTTTATTTAGCTATCAGTAAGACAAATTATGGACAAGTTGAAGAAATAAGAAGTGAATCACAACATGTGTTCTAAAAATGGAACTACATTTATATGATGATAAAATTGTGATAAATCATGCATGTTATCATCATGTATGGTTCTAAGGCTTAATGATTCTAACTCAATTGAGTGATGTAATCAAATATTGACCACCATTGAGTGAGCCATAGACATGATCGCTTAAGATATATTTTTATAGAATTAAAAAAACAACTAGGAATTAAAAGAATAAAAATCATCACATCCATGTATTTGATTAAATCCAATGAAAAACAACACACACATAAATATTTTAGTATTCTAGTGAGACTCTAAGTATGAATATTAATACCATATTTGGAGATGTTGATTTTCATTCAATTAGTTAGAGGTAAATAATGATGTGGTCTATCAAATATGTGTGAGTTGTTATGATATATAGATATTGATTATTACTCTATCTCATCCTACAACGATATAAACAATTTTGAGATATCTAAAATAATATATGATCTACTGACCATTCTTATATCTACTATAATATCATAGTTTTCTTTTTCTATTACTATAAATATTATTTTAGATATGAAAATAGAACTACTATTAGATATTATAGAAGCATTGACATACTTAATGAAAATGCACAAATGGTATTTCATGTCCTAGAATTATAAGATAAATTAAATGATGAAACTAAAACTTTTAGCTATAACAATGATAACTATACAAAGTGACAAATAATGATCCTAACCCATGACTAGGAGTATTAGCTGATGTACATGAATTTTTGTTTTATTTATTTATTTCATATTCAAATACTTTGTTGGTTTTTATGTATTTCATTTTCATATTATTATATATTTACTTTATATTACAATTTTTAATAAAAAAACATTTTTAATGTTACTTAATATTATGTATTTTATATATATATATATATATATATATATATATATATATATATATATATATAATATTCAATACAAGTGCATATTGCATGCTAACCTGGAGGCCTCAGCACTTGGGCATGTATTATACAAATCCCTAGCTAGGCTACACTATATCTAGGCAAGCATGGGTTCAATGCATGCCAATTTGATTGATGGCGTGACTTGACATGACTCAAGGTTTCCAACAAGCCGCATTGAGCAAGCACGATAGTTCGATTGGTGCCTAACAAGTTGGGGCATGTTGGCTCAACATGCCCAATTTACCATCTCTAATGTTGATGCATCTTACTTAAATGAAATGGTATTCTTTCCATGTATAATATCAAATCTTGGTTAAGAAATTATTTTTTAATGAAAGACTTAGCCAAAACTATTTGTGTGTCATGTATAAAGATCTATATAGATAGATCTAAACAACTTTTTGACCAAAGTTAGATTACATATATAGACAACGTGATTAAAATGTTTAGTATCCAAAATACTAAGAAAGGATTCTTACTAATCTCTCATGTTATAAGTGTAAGTAAGGGTCAATTTCCAATGACACTAGATGAGAAAGACAACATAAATAAGATTCCCTACACTTCTACATTTAGATCTTTCATGAATATCATGTTGTGTACTCAATTTGATTTATCATATGTTTTGAACATTACAAGAAAATAGATTGACTCGATAAAAGTCAATGAATTGTAGTAAAGAATATTCTTAAATAATTAATATTTAAGGAAGGATGTATTTTTATTATATTGAGAAGAAAATGATGAATTAGTTATAAATGGTTACATAAATTCTAACTTTTAGTCTGAGAAGGTTGACTATATATCATAGTTATGTTAAAGTTTTGTTTGAAAGAAGGATTAGTATGCTAGAAAAGTTCAAAGCAAAGTATCATTGTTTAATCTGCTATAGAGGTTGAATACATAATTACTTTAGAAGAAACTAAAGAGGTATTGCAACTTTATTACTTTGTCCAACTTTGTTGGTTATTTTGTGTTGGTTATTTTGTGTTCCAAAAACTCATAGGTGAGAGTATCTCATCAACAAAGATCCACAATAATATGGGTCATATACTAAGTAAAAAGGACTTCATATAGATATTATTCTCATAGTAGTTATATCAATATTTCGGTCAACCAACAATGAGAAAGCATAATTCTAGTAAAAAGATAATTAGAAATATTGATATGACTCTTAGATCTCAGAGTTTGTCTACATAATATATGTGATGCATGTTCAAATAGTTAGAATTATATTGAGTTTGGATATAGAATAAAGGTTGGGTTATTGTGCAATGACCATTTTCTCTAATGGCATAAAAAGTGGTTGTCATCATTGAGTTCATCCTAATGATGGTACCTCATAGCTATCCCCTTGGTACTTTACCACCAAGATAATAAATTATCTCAATTTGAGAGTCATTCAAAAGCCCTATCTTTTAGGTATCTAGTCAACTACCCTTGATAGTTACTTAATATGTAAATTTATATTATTCAGTCTCAGTGTCATAATGACTAAGAACTAAAGTGAGATCTAATTATTTAAACTTTTGGCTTTTTAGGTATAATACTCACCCAATCAATATATACTTTTCTCAAGTTTCATTGGAGAGAATCATATGACTGAAAGTAACTTAATGTGCTATTACCACCTTGTGACTCATAATATACTTGTGTAAGTTACATTGATTACCTATCACAATTCTCCATGATGATGGTGCAACTCACACATAAAAGGTAAAATCCTTAGAAAATATTTTAAAATACTTACCTCAATCGAGAACTAGTTAATTTAATATATCTATAATGGATTTGCATGTAAAATTATTTGTACTTTTGTCTTCATGAGTACCATACTTGTAATAATTAATATACATAAATTTTAAGTTTTAATATATAGGTTTGTCTCTTGCATCATAATCAAAAAGGTTGTCACTTTCTTCATATAGTATGCATAAACTTGCTAATAGTTAAATCACTAATTCAAGTTCTATTTAATCACAACATTCATTAATTTCCATTCCAAAACATAAATAAAATACATTCATTAATATCAAAACTATTTATATATCATATATACATAATTATACAAACCATAGATCTCAATATAACATGATATTAGGGAGAGATTAATGAGATATAAGAGAAAAAGTCTTGTGAAACTTGGATTTCCAATAATAGCTCTCATGAAAATCTAGCATATAAACCTTAATCTCTTGCTAATTTGATTGATTTTCTTAAATTTATCGTAAAGAGGAGTGAAATTTGGAATCCACACTTCTAACTTTATGTAGTAGCTTATATTTTGTTTCATTTGATTGCTTTTGGATCCCCTAGGGAGTGCAAAAACTTCCTACTAGGGTTGGTTTTTATGCCTTGACTTTGTCTTGATGTGTGTAGAAAGTCATGACTTTTAGAAGATATCATGACTTTGGCTTTCATCTCTTGAGCACAAGGTGACGATTCTTTAAAGTAAACTCGGTTTTGGATAATGCCCCAATCTTTCTATAATATCAAGTCATGACACTTAAAAGTATCTATGACTTGTGATTATTTTTTTTTATAACATAAAGTCATGGTGCTAGGAATGACTATAGCTTTGGCATTAGTCTCTCTCATTTATCATATGATTTTGATGCTGAAAATGATCATGACATTGTAAATAGTTTTTCTTTTGAATTAATGACTTCAATATTGAGGACCATGATAGTGAGAATTGTCTCTCATGTGCATAATATGTCTATAATGTTATGACTTTGGTCTTAACCTTTCTCATATATCACATACATATGGTACAATAAAAGGATGCAATACTACTAATTAGCATAACATAAAAGTCATGGCTTTGCCTTCTCTTGAGAATAAATGTCACACCATTGGGTAATGACCATATACTCGAGTAAGTGTCCTATGTAATATTTTATGTCCAAAATTTATAGTATTTGATAATTTCTATAACTTCGGCTTGAGTAGTTTTGGCTTTGTAATTTTTTATAGCTCAAAAGTCATGACTTTGTGAAAAGGATGTGACCCCGACTTGTGACTAAAAAGCCTTGTTAGAAATAAAGACATAATACTAGGAAGTGATCATGACTTTTAATAATAATGAGGTACATAGATACAATGATATGAAATTAATATCATAGCCATCTAATTGTTAATAGATAAGTATATGACTATGACCATAAAATAATATCATAGCCACAAAGAATATATTGCATAGTTAAGGAATTATACTAATAAAGTTATAGAGTCATAACATACAAAGATTATCATGATTAATTAAGCAGAGTTTTAGCCAAGAATGGATGTCAAAACTACTCGATGCTCTAGAAATTATCAAGTAGCAAAATATCTCAAAAAAAAAAATACTTTGATTTCATAACTATTCATCAAAATCTACCAAAACTTCAAAATCATGAAATTAATCCAATTATGTCTTATTTACATGCTTACACATCATCTAATAGTACCAAAATACTCAAAAATATTCGATAATTCGAATACCAAACAAATATCTATTTTAAAACTATTGTTCATACTCAAACAATAACTGTTCCCTCATTAAAAAAAAACTCTATCTCATCTCAAAAAATATCTTTTCTCTATGAATAGGTTTGAGTGTAATAGTGTCTCAAAATAATGGTGTAATGTTTAGTGAACATATTAATAGTCAAGACAAGGGTTGAGTTTTGTGACTATACTTATAAAAATGTTGGGTATGTATAATCATTTATGTGATGGATACAAGGTATTTATTAAATCACTAATGCGAAAAAAAACCTCCTTGGGTTGCCTTCCAAACAGCTCTTTATTTAACATACATAGCTAGACCAGCAATACCACCTTGTCTTCGTTGGTGATCTCGACAGTCCAATGCTAGCTTTTGTATCTACTATTTTATTTCCTTTTTTTTGTTTCTTCAAATACTTATTATTTGATATTTTCTTCTTTAGTTTTTATGAATTTTATGAACATTATAGCTTCTTTTTAGTTGCTTGCCCAATTCTTCCTATATCTTCAAAGTTGTGGTAATAAGCATAACCATTACTTTGTCTTTTAGTTTTTTGGCCTATTTCTTTCTGTAACCCCAAATTATCTATGCTATGCACATCCATGGCTTTGTCATTGAGCATTTCTTGGCTAATTTTTTTATTTGCCCCAAAATTCCTGTTGTTGTGCATAGTCATGGCCTTGTTTTTGAGTTTTTAATTAAAAAATTCATTCAAAAACACCAAAGTCATGGAGTTGGCAATGGCAATGACTTTGTACTATGATTTTGTTGTGTTGTCTAATTTTATTGGTTAGATAATATCTCAAAAGCTCATTAATGAGAATATATCATCAAAAGAAATTCACAAGTGTATGTGTCATACAAGTAGCTAGTAAAGTAGACTTTCATCTAAATATCAATCTAATAGAGATTGTATCAGTAGTTTAATTATTCATTAATGAGATAATTACTTTTTAGTAAAATTCATATACAAATTATTAGACAATTTTAGGTCTATGAGTTTGTTCATTTAATTTATGTGATAATAATATTTAAGTTGCTTGGCTTATATTATGTTGGACACAAAATGAAAGTGAGGGTATTATGTAATAACTCCTTTTCCAAATGATATATAAGGTAGTTATCACCATTGAGTTTTTCCCAATAATGATCTTCTTCATAGTTATCCCCTCATTACATCACCATTGAGATGATAATTATCTCTACTCGAGAGTCATTTATAATCTCGTATATTTTCGGCAATTTCATTAACTATCCTTGATACTTGCTTTATATGGACACTCTTATTCTCTAGCCTTAGGTGTGACAAAGACCAAAGAATTGGTATGTAAATGTGTTCATACTTTCTACTTCATAAGCACAATACTTATGCTGATTAACATACCAAAATTTTAGGTTTCAATGTATATTTATCTCATGCACCATAGTTAGAAGCATTGTAACTTTTTTCCTACCATATGTATAAGTGAGTCTTATGGTTTACCTACCACTATCCACCACAACAATCTCACTCAAACCTTCTAATAATCAAAACCTTAGTTTAATTTTTATTTAATCATCATCTATTAATATTAAGAACACAACATAAATCAAACACATTCATTCTTAAATAAAAACCATTTCACGTCACATATATTCAAATTACACAAACTCTGACTCATGCTATTTTGATATAGTTTTTCAAATCTACTTTAGAGATGGTCAATTTGAAAGCTATGCCCCCCAACTCTATGGATTGAACTAGGTATTGCAACCTATGCTTGCTTGTGTAATTGTAATAGAGAGTGAACTTTTCTTTTAGTGTTTGATAGTTGCCTTAGCTTTGCTTGTTACATGAAGGGAGAGAAAGAAGAATGAAATAGATCCCTTGAATTTCTTTATCTTTCACTTTTATACTCGAGTAATTTTATACTACTTTACATAAGAAGTCACAACTTTTAGAAAAAAATCATAACTTCGGTCTTCATCTCTTAAGCTTGAGGTCACGACTCTTTGAAGTGGATGCAAATCTAGATTGTATCTTGATCTTTCTATAATCCAAATTCATTGCACTGACCATGGTCATGAATTTGGTTGAATGTCTCTACAAGACAAAGTCATAGTGTTGTGAAGTGACCTCAACTTCATGCATTTACTTTCTTGTCTTTAATAAAGGGCTAAGGTGTTGGAAAATGGTCATGTCATGGTGAAGGACTTATAATATTGATTTATTGGATGACACTATGATAAAGTCACAATATTATCATAGGTCCTTCTTAATTATTATATGGTCATGATACTATGATATAGTCATGACACCGAAAAGATCTCATGTATCATGTGGTCAAGGCATTGAGAAATGGCCACCACACAAAATTTACTTTTAATATGTTATCAAGTGTTTGTAACATTGTGGGTGGCGATGATACTGGTATTCTTTTCTCTCATTGAGAAATGCATAAATATCGTGATACTAGTAATTATCTCAAGCATAAAATATCTAATTTATTTTTCTTTGAGGATAAGAGTCATGGCTTTGAGCAATGATCATATTTGAGTAATGTTCCTTGTAACTTTTAGTGTGCCAAAAGTCACAATTCTAAATAATAGTCACAACTTAGAGGCAACAAGTGGGTCAGGCGGCCTAGTCATGACCCGAGGCATGGCCTGACTGAGACATGACTGGCCCAACATGGCATGACCCAGAATAATATCCAGCATCATGGTAGGTTACCAGCTAGTTGTTTTTAAAAAATAATATTTTATTAAAAAAAACTCCTTGCCTTTTACACGCGGCAAGTTTTTTTTTTTTTAACTACCACGTGTTGGTTAAGGGTGTCCGGTCTCGGATCACATGGACATGCCACACATGAGGGGCGCCTTTTAAAAAAACACTAAGTGCGTCAAGGCCATTGGATGCACTCCTAATTGCTAGGGCAAAAGATCCAATTAATATCAGGTTTTTGCATTATTTAATCATTAAAACAATAATAGATTTATTTTATTAATTATTTTTCTAATCTTTATAATATTTCTCTCCTCCCCTCTCTCTCTCAATCTCACCTCACTCTCACACTCTCACACTCTCACACTCCTCAATATCTTAATTCTCACTCTCTCTCTCTCATCTCATCTCTCTCTCAACTCTCGATTTTGTATTTTGCTATTTGCTTTTGCTTTGGCTTCGCTTTCGAGACTCAGGAAAGGACAACAGATAGTGGTGCAGGAGGTGTGGCTTTTTCTATCATTTCCATATTTGGTATTCCACAAATGGGTATTATTTTATTAATTTTATTTAGTTTTTTTTAATTTTTATTAATAATTTAATATCAAATAATTTTTAATTTAGAAATTAGAATGTAGAATATAATTAATAATTTTAAAAAATTTTAAATGATAAATAGTGAATTTAATGATAATTAGATTAATATTAACATAAATATAGATAATTTAAATATTGATAACCCTATGGAAAGGTACGAGGCTGCCGAAACCATGTTTTCTCCCATGACTTTGACCTAAACTCAAAAATCTAAAAAATAAAAAACTAGAATAACATCTTTAGAATGGACTTACTTTAACATTATATAAAATAAAATGTTGGGGACGTTGATGAAAAATTGACACAATGCAAGTATTATAAAAAAATATATACTTGTAGGTGTGCATATGAGATTGGGCACCTAAAAAGACATGTCAAATATTATACCAAAAAATATGATGCATTAGATCCTAGGCAAACCCAACTTAGTGGTGTGGTTTTAGAGGTTGGATCTAGTTCAACTAAGGGTGGTCAGTATCATAGAAACATATTTTCAGCCTACATATCATAGGATTCCAGGGTCCACATATAGGAATAACATACTAAAATATTATAAGTTAAAAAAACAAATAATAACTAATGATTTTAAAGAATATTATGTCATGGTGTCCATGACATTTGATATCTAGACTAGTCATGACAATACATCTTTTATATACCACACCGCTCACTATGTAGATTCTAAATAAATATTAAATAAAAATATATTAGGATTTTTAGAGATTTTTCATCCTCTTGATAGCCCAACCATATATGAGTACATGATGAGAATCTTTAGAAAATATAATATTCAAAATAAAATATATAGTATCATTATTGATAGCCCAACCATTAAAGATGACCCATTAGAAAAGATTTTTTCATATTAGATACATGTGTCACATAATTAACCTGATATTACAAGCAGTGATGAAAGTTGTTTCTACCACTCTAGAAAAAATACGTAACTTTCTAAAATATTTTTGGATGCCTAGTAGACAATAAAAGTTTGGTAGTATTGATTTGTCTACCCATCTAAAGAAGAAGAAATTCCAAATAGATATTAGACATCATTAGAATTACACATACATGATGTTAGAGTAATGTATTAGATATGAACATGTAATATCTACTACGTCAATAATAAGAGTGATGAACTTATTATTGAGGAAAAAGACTAGGATATAAAAATTCCATTTATGAAATTTATAAAAATTATTTATGACATGATGAATATGTTTCATTAGTTTAAACTCCCACCACTTGTATTGCACCCAGGTGCATATGCAACATTAGTAGCATATTTATGAGGTTTAGAGATGACCTGACATTTAGTAACATGACTATTGATTTGAGATGGAAACCAAGTATTTAAAGTACTAATCCACTATTCCATTTCTTTATTGTCTGGCTCCCTACATGGACCATAGGGTTAAGGTGGAAAAGGTAAAGAATATTTTGACATATTTCCTCATGAATGAACCAAGAACACCAACCTAAAGGGGTCATTTATAATAAGTTTTCTGAGTTATTTACATACTATGATACTAAGTATGATAGTAGTTATAGTAAAGCTCTGAGTACACACATAGACACCATATTTGGAAATGATGATTTCTCTATTTAGTTAGTGAGTGGATTAGATAGTAATTACTACTCAATCATATCACATAATGATAATAAGAACCTTGATATTTTATAATGGTAAAAATCATATGAGCCCACATATCCTATGCTATCTAAGATAATATAGAATCTACTGACTCTTCCGGTGTCGAGCATATCATCAAAGTTTACTTTTTCAATTGTAGTCTATGTGATTTCGGATAGGAGATCAAGATTGTGGTTAAATATCATTGAGGTACTAGCATAAATGAAAGATTGGGAGAATTCAAGGATTAGCATCGAGGATCATGCTGGAATAAGAGTGAATGATTTACTGGCAAATGATGACTAGTGGGATTTGAAAAGATTGTGCCCACTGCCAGTGATACCATCAGATGCTTACATGATGATGATTAGTTGCATACTTATACCAATTGGTATTGGGATTGAGCTTGCATTATTATGATTGAGATCAATAATTTTTATTTTATGTTGTTATTATAAGTTGTGACTTTATATTATTTTATTTATTTTTGGATTAAATGATGAATGATGAATATGTTTTTTGAAAATTTTTTATTATTTATTATATTTTGTTATTTGTGTAAACGAATTTATTTTTTTGTGATTTATGTGAAATAAATAAATAATGTAATATTATAACTCATAAAGGGTAACTAACAAGTAACTTAAAATATAAAATTTATAAAAAATATTAAAATAATTAATCCACAATTCTACGACTGGTGGGGAAGTGGGGGTGAGATCGAGATGTTGATAGTAACTCAAGTGTGAGTCAGTCTTGGAGTCCTAGTTATGCTAGGCTAGGCTGGAATATATGAGCCCGAAATAGCTTGAATCTGCATGGACCAACATGATCTGGCACAACTTGGCCCGAATCTATAAATTTCTACCACACAACTCATTGGCCTAATTGGGCCACCTAATACCGAGCCATGCAGGTATGGCACGTCTCATTTGACACCTCTGCAGCATAACTTTAGCCTAATTAGTTTTGGGTCTATAAATTTCTACAGCTCAAAAGTCATTGCTATTTAAAAAATCTACGATTCTAACTTTAGACTATAGAGCCATATTAAAGATAAATTAATAATTCTTAGATTTAGCCATGACCTTGAGCACTAGTGGGGTACTTGGTTATTGTGAAGTAAAATTAATATTACAACTATTTAAATTTTATGAGATAGATATGACTATATATGACTCATGTTAATAGTACAACCACCAAGAATGTGTTTCAAAATTAAAGAATTATGCGAATGAGTTGGTAGGGTTGTGACATACAATGATTTTCACGACCAATAAGATAAAGTTTTAGCCAAAAATGAATGTTAAAAAACCTATTGATTTTCATTAATTTATCTTAAATGATTAACCCCTCCAAAAACCTATTGATTTCATGTCCATTAACTAAAACTCACCAAAACTCCAAAGTTGTGAAATCATTCCATAATTTCTCTCATAATATGCCAACATAGCATCCTAATGCTCCAAAATACCTATGAATATTCAATAGTTTAAACTCCAAACACTTTTTCATTGATCAAATCATTCATAATTTCTATCTAAGCCATGTCTTCACTCATTAGTTTTCTCAGCTTTCTTAAAGTTATCTATATTAGATTTCTCTTAGTTAATGACTTTAATGAATATCGTGACCTCATAATAGTCATCATCCTCATTTTCTTTAATTTTGTAATTCCAAAGTAGTTCTTTCCTCATCATTTTTGTCATTTACATCATTTTCTTAGGTCCAAAGTTGTTATTCTAGGTCATCACTTTTATCTTCATCTGACTAAATTTATACAAAATCCTTCTACTAAAAGTCCACTTTTTGGTGCATTGTTATACACAGAAGATTATCTATTCTTCAACACTCTATCATATCATTATTATCATCTAAACCCACAATCATTTGTAAAAATTAAATTTTACATGCTCCCCGCTAATATGAAGTGTGAACTCCCCTTTCTTGATGTCAATAATGGCTTGTCCAATGACCAAAAATATCTTTCTCATAATTAATGGTGCATAATTATTTTTCTCTATATCAAACATAATAAAATCTATTAGAAAAAAGTAAGATACTAATATTAACTAAAACATCTTTAATAATTTCATTCGAGTGTTTGATAGTTTGATCAGCCATTTAGAGTGAGAGATTTCTTGTAGTGATTTTTCTAAGATTCAACCTTCATGCAATCAACAAGAATATAAAGTTGATACTTGATCTCAAGGTACACATGCCTTCTAAAATATGTGGTCTTTTATGCTATAAGGTATAGTAAAACTTCTAGGATCTTTCAATTTCCTTAAAAGTATTCTTTGAATAATTATATTATACTTCTCAATCTTATTAATTATCACATACATATCTAACTTCTTCTTACTACTCATGATATCTTTCAAAAACTTTACATAGTATGGTATTTGGGCAAGAGCTTTGATGAATGGTATATTCACTTCTAGTTTTTAGAATATTTTGAGAAATTACTCTAAGTATTTATTGGAAATGTAACCTTAGCTTTTTTTGATTTATTGCTTTATGTCCATAGACTAATGTAAACTTCATCCACTTCTTTATTTCTTCACTTCCTTCATTTGGTGAGAGTTGGGTTGACACTTCTACTAGAGTCACAAATTTGTGAGGTATCACAATGCTATAACATTTATCTATGAAAATATTTTTAGTGGGCGCCATGATTTTTTGGAAATTCTCTGTGGTAGCCATGACTTTTTGGGAAGTCATGGTACTATTTGCTCTAAAATTTCTAGAAAACTCTTGATCAATGCATTGCCCCTCTAACTATTTTCTACTTTGAAGTAATATAGATGGGAAATTCTTGGGATTTGTCTTCGTATGACTTGGTGTTTATTAATTTTTTTTCTCTTCATCGATAATGCTAATTATCAAATTTAATTATCTTCCTCAATACCAAACTCAAGTGATCCAATCTCTCTTCAAGCCTCCTGATCCAAGTATCTTGTTATTGTTTCTCTTTATTAGTTCTAGCAATATGATATTCATTCAATCTTCTAGAGCCAACTTCTCTTCTCTTCTTGGATGTTAACAATTCAATCTTGATCCTCGATTATTAGCTCACCAAATTATTCTCAAAGTTTATTGGAGCTTGATCAATGTTATGTTGCTCACTCTTATAGCCTTCATAAAAAAAGTTTTCATGATTTCTCATGTTTGGCTAATAATGCATTATAATATTAATTTTGTGTCAAATCATGTACCATTTACCTTGCAATCTATTGGCTTTTTCCATTTGATAAATAATATCTAAGTTCACAATTTCGTATGATTGAAAATGATGATTTATCTCAATCATCTTCTCTTTTCCTATTGGGTTTCATCATTTCTTAGGAAAATCTTTATTTTCACTTCAATTGTGATGAATTGGTCCAACTCCAATACTATAGTTTATCTTCTCCCAAATGAACAATTAGTTGGAGATTGACAAATGTTTTTTACTAGTTTTTCAAATAAATAATATGTTTTATCAGATAATTTATTCATAATCGAATTGCCCATGGCCACATCAATAATATACTTCATCATATAATGCAATCCATTGTAGAAATTTGGGCTTTTAATCAAAATTCAAACCTATGTTGAGAGTACCTCCTTTATAACTCCTTAAAATGATATCAAACATCATATAAAATATTTTACTCATCCTATCAAAATTAGCTTATCTCACTTCATAATTGAGAAGTAATTTGATGTGAGAAAAAAATTAGTGAGAACGACTCTCACAAGTTCATCCAAACTTTTAATTGTGTTATGAGATAAATACTAGAACCAACTTTATGCATTATCCCTTAATGAGAATGATAATAAATATAACCTTATTGTATTTGGGCTAATTCCAATCATCATTACCATGTCACATAGTTCCAAAAATATTATGACATATCCAAAATAACCTATGATATCCATATGTTATGCTAGTAATATTGAACCATCACTATTAGACTTAGTTTCAACTCAAAATAGTTTACTTCCATGAGTTGCTTTCAAATACTAAAATATCTATCCATCATTAATGATTTCCAATAATCATTTAATATGTAGTGGTGGGTGAACAATTGAATAGCTTGCACATCACTGCCTTAAGGTTCTTTATTACTACTAATTTTTTTCAAAAGCTTTTTTTCAGCTCTTTGTTTTGAAACTATTCTCCTAGTTTTCTGAATTTTTAGGTCAAGATAGGTTAGCTCAATTTTAAAGTTTTTATTCATAAAAGGTGGTTAATAAAGAAAATGGACAAGCAAAATATAAAAAATAACAATCTACTTTTCAAACAAGATTACATGACTAACTATTGGATTTGGGAAAATTTATGAAAATTTCTCTAAACTATTAAAAAATTATCTTTTCTCAAGAATAGTTATATCAACTCATGTTTACTAACCTAACTAAACAATTCCTAATAATGATACCAAAAACTTGTTATCACTTTGTTATACTACTCAATTTTATTAGTTAGATAGTATCCTAAAAGTATATTAGTAAGTGTATCTCATCAATATAGATCAATAAGTATATGTGTTATATAAGTAGTAAATAATAATTTTGTCTAGATATTAATCCATAGGAATTATATCAGTAGTTTTGTCGATCAACAATAAGATAATAAAATTCTAGTATAGAAGATGATTAGAGATTTTGATATGACTCTTTGATACAATCGTTTGTTCACTTAATTTATGTGATGTATATTCAAATAATTTAAATTATATTGAGTTTGGATACAAAACACAGGTTGTTTTGTTGTATAATAACTCTTTCTCTAACAACATACAAGGTTATCACTATTGAGGCTATCCCAATGATGAACTCATAGTTTTTCTCTTGGTACTTTACCATGGAGACATGTTGATCAATACACCAAAAAGTAGATATGTATGTTTTATCATAATTAATACTATCTAAACTACTAAAAAAATATATGTATATTGGAGTACTGGTGGTAATAGCCATCTTAAAAGACATATCGATCAATGCACCAAAAAATATGATTCATTAAATCCCAAGCAAACACAACTAAATGGCAGAGCCTTTGGAGTTGAATCAACTTCAACTTCATTGAACTTCATTATTTACCTTAATGACTTTGTGAGAAAATATATGACCAAATTGATTGCTATCATAGGTCTTCTTATTATAGTTATAGAGAATCTTAGGGTAATCAATATTATATAGACCTATCTCCAATTAACTTATTGTAGAATTCCTAGGTTCACTAGTAGGAATGACATAATAAAATAATATAAATTATAGAATAATTAATAATTAATGAATTTAAGAAATATAGTTGAGTGATATTTACGAATTCTAACAAGTGAACTAGTCATGATGTTGTATTATTTGTATACCTTAGAACCTACTATATAGATTCTAAGTGGAAACTTAATAAAAAAATATAGAATTTCCTCATATTTTTAATCTTCATGATGATCCTACCATATATGAGTGCATGATGAGGATCTTTATAAAATATGATATTCATAATAAAATTTATAATTTTATATTAAATAATTTATCGAATAATGATATTTACATTACCATGTTTGTCAAAATAATTAGAAATGGGCCATTAGGTGAACATTTTCATGTTTGTATTTGTGTCACATAATTAACCTAATTGTGCAAGTGGGAATGAAAGTTTTTTGCTCTAAATTTGAAAAACAAATAAGAAATTCACTAAAATAACTTAGGATGCCTAATATAAAACAAAAGTTCAATACCTTGTATTAACGGGCTAAAAAAGAAAAAAATTTAAATTCAAATAGATATGAAATACCATTGGAATTATACCTACATGATATTAAAGTCATGCTACAAACACATGATACATGACTACATCAATAGTAAGAGTGACGAACTTATTATTGATTTAGGGCATGTTTGATAAACTGAAAAAATTAAGTACTGAAAAATAAATATTGAAAAATTAAGTGTTAAATTTTATCAATATTGAATTTGTATTGTAAAAAATGTTTGATAAGTTACTGACAATTGAATGCTGAATAGAAAAATATTGTTGGATAACTGTAAATGCCGAATACTGAAAATTATGTTTTTTACATATTTACCCTTATTATCATTGTATTACATATTATCTAAAATAAATTGAGTTTCTAATGATATTTTATTTTTCACTACAATTATTAATTATTATTTAAATAAAATCACTAGAAACATATCCATAAATAAATCATAATATCCAAAAAAGATATAAATATGTTAAAAAAATAACCAATAGAATCTAAACTTTTTAAAACTATCAAAACTTTTAATATAAAAATAAAAATTAATGAGTAACTAGTTGAAAAGGATAAGGGTTAGGATTTGTGGTGGTGGAGAAAGGAGGAGGAAAAGAAAGATTCACAAACTGAATTGTAGCATGGATGAGAAAATAAAAAAGAAAGGAAAAAAAGAAAGGACAAAATGAACACTTTAATTTTTTCTTTGTTGAGCATTTTCTACATTCAATGATAAGTAGGCCTCTACCTGCTTATTATTTTTAATGATTTTTCATTTAAAAATTTTAATTACGAGCTCCCTAAAATTTTGTTATCAAATATATAGAAAAATTAAAACCATTGAATATTTTCATTTTTCATAGTTTGAAAATTTTCAATAGTTTATCAAACAAGGCCTTAGACTATTACATATACTTTTTTTAAAAATTCTTAAAGATTTTTTATGATAGTATGAATATGTATTTATTTGTGTACACTCCCACTACTTACATCGTGCTTGGATGTATAAGTAATATTAGTGGTATGTTAAGTAAGTATAGAGAATGCCCTACATTTAGTGTTATAACTATCGAGATGGAAACCAAGAATTTAAAATACTACTCCATTATTCCAAATCTATATTGTTTGAATATTTGTATGGATCCTAGGATTAAAGTAGGAGAGGTAGAAAATATATTAACATATATCCCCACATGCATGAATTGAATAGATGAATGAGAACATGATGGTTGTATTTATGAAAAATTAAAATAATATATTTATATATTATGATATTAGGTATCAAAATAATTGTTGGGAAGCTCCAAGTATGAACATGGACGTTGTATTCAGAGATTATAACTTTTTTATTTAGTTAGTTAGGGACAAATGATTGGATGATTCATCAAAAAAGAGTGAGATATCTCAATATCCATATATTGATTATTACTTCATCCTACATATGATGATACTAAAAATTTAGATATTCAAATTAGTGAAAATCATATGAATCTACATATCACATACTATCTAAGATAGAATGTGATCTACTGACTCCTTCAGTGTCTATCATAATATTGGAGTCTTCTTTTTTGTGGTTATCAATGTTATTTTAGAAAGAAAATCTAGGCTGGGACCATATATCATTAAAGTACTTGTATGCTTGAATGATTGAAAAGATTTAATACTGAGCAAAATAGTTACTAGATGATGATGACTCATAGATATCGATGATATTGAGGCCACCACTAGTACTACCTTCAGAATCATATATGATAATCATTTTTTGCATCTACACTACCATATTATAGATATGGATTGATCATGACTATTAGAGGACTTGTGTGTAAAATGTGATGCATATTTTTTTTGCTTTTTCTTATGTACTATAGCCTTATATATACACATATAGTAGTATATATCTAGATATAGATACACCCACAACAATACATGTGTATGTAATATATATATATATATATATATAAGTACACACACACACATATAATTATGTATATCTATATAGATATATACACATACACAACAATATGCATTTATGTATACATACACACATATATAATAATATATATATATATGTGTGTGTGTGTGTGTGTGTGTCTATTTATATACATATATAGATGTGTACCCATATACTATTTGTGGGTGTCTAGCTATATATTAGACACACACACACACACACACATGCACAATAGAATATGTATGTATGTAGGTATTTATAATAGTATATAATGTATATACAGACACATACAAAATAGTATGTATCTATTTGTGTGTCTCCGTGTATTTACACACACACAATATTATATGTGTATGTTTTGTCTATATACCCACACACACATGCATTGATGTATTTGTATTTGTATGTTTTGTCTATATACCCACACACACATACATTGATGTATTTGTATTTGTATGTTTGTATATACATATATGTGTGTGTGTGTGTGTGTGTGTGTGTCTACATACAAACATATATAGACACAATAGTATAATTTGTTTTCATGTACGTCTATGTATATATATATCCAAACATAATAATATAAATAAATAATACACACACACACACACACACACACATATACTTATACAATAGTATGTATGTGTTTATGTGTGTTTGTGTATATATACACACACACACAAATATAGAAACATATATGTGTATATATAAAACAAGGACACACATATACAACAATATATATTTATGTATGTATGTCTATGGGTGACTTACATACATAATAGTATATATGTTTTTATTTATGTCTATATATACATACATCCATACATAACATTATAAATTGTTAATAGACACACACACACACAC